>PIJE02000519.1:0-5000 GCA_002895965.2 Coryphaenoides rupestris | reverse complement strand
AAATGCAATCCATTAACCATTAACCATCTCTCTCTCTCTCTCTCTGTGAGCGTAATGCGTTGGTGAATCATTTGTTGTTTTGTTGGAAGTACATTTCAGGTCAAGGAACCGACAGCGAAATCAACCGCTGTGATTGATTCCGCTTGTTTCCTTTCTTTGTTGTTCTTTTGTTTTTTCTATAATGACGCTTTTATTTTGAAAGGGACCGGCAGGGAGATATCACTTACCTTTTGAATAGAAATTGATTAGCTACGAGGCCGTTCATTGGCTGCCCGCTCGCCGCGCCGCGTAAATGAGGATGACCTCAAGTGGGGTCAATATTTAACGACAACAACCTCGCGTCCGCGCGTGGAGAGGAGGTGGGAAAGTGTTAGCGGCGGAGCCGTTCGCGTGGCTTTTTAGCCATTTTCTCGCCTAGACGCACGTCTACCGGGCGAGCTGTTAAAAGCCCATTTCATTAGCATAAAATACTTGTTCATTCAGAAAATTAAAAGCCCCTCCGTTTACAAGCGGCCCTGTGTGTAGATATTTCCGTTCTTTTCCTCTGCAAAACCTCTCTGTCGTGTACATTGTCCAAACCCAAACAAAAAGATTATAAAATTAAAACACAAACGTACTAAAACTCTCGCCGGTGGATCACTCGGCTTGTGCGTCGGTGAAGAACGCAGCTAGCTTGCGAGAACTAACGTGAATTGCAGGACAAATTGATCATCAACACACACACACACACAACACACACACACACACACACACACACACACAACACACACACACACACAACACACACACAACACACACACACACACACACACACACACACACAACACACACAACAAATGACACACACACACACAACACACACACACACACACAACACAAACACCGCACATGTGCACGGGGGGGGGGGGGGCCAACAACTGGTGGATGTGCGCCCACAAGACATCCAAAACCAGCAGCAGTCGAATGGGGGGGCTCAGCAACACTAAGGTCCCCCTCACCACCCCCACCCACCCACACCACCCACCCCCCAGCCTTAATGGCACGGGGATAATGATGCCATCGGTCAAAACCCCATTGGCTTGCTTTCTAAACAGCAGCACCACCCTGCCCCCGCTATTACCTTTTCCTCCTCCAGCAGCACCACCACCACCACCACCACCACCACCATCACCATCACCACCGCCACCGCCACCACCACCGCCACGGGAACACAGTAGCAGCCATTCGTCTGCAGAGGAGGCTGGGAGTCTCTCTCTCTCTCTCTCTCTCTCTCTTCTGAAGGTGGCCCCACCGCCGCACAAACGCTGCTTTCCGTCTCTCTCTCTCTCTCTCTCTCTCTCTCTCTCTCTCTCGATGCATTCTGAAAAGATTACCTCGCACGCTACGCCGCCATTGTGCACGACTTTGTCATAAAGGTTTACGGCGACGGGGGGAGCTGGTGGATTTGCATTTAAACGTCGTTGAGGAGGAGGAGGGAGAAAGAGAGGAAAGGGACTCGCAGCCTCCTTCGCCTGCGCCTGAAGAAACACTAGAAAAGGAGGAAGAGAGATTTCTGTGTTGTTATTATTCGGTATTCTGATTGTCTTATTGTCAACCAGTACACAAGACACAGAGAGATCAAGGTTATGAAGAGAAGATGCAGATAGGGTTGCTTTGTATTGAGAGCAAACAACCTGCCTTCATCAAGGAGGAGGAGGAAGAGGAGGAGGAGGAGGAGGAGGAGTATAGGAGGAGCCATGCTGTGGCTTCAGTCTCGCTGCTGCAGGAGTTTGCTTCGTTTTTATATTTGATTCCGAGGCATCGCGCCGATCCCGCTCCCCTGCACTCCGCTGCTCATTATCCAGCCTCCCCCTCTGGAACCAAACGGAGGAAGCAACTTCACCGCTAATGTTGCTGTGGAGTTTAGCGCGGCGCGTAACGGCTGACACTAATCAGAGGCTCCGGGGTTACGGCGGGGAATCCTCGAGGTGCCGCCGCCCACCCGCCCGCCCGGGCCGCCTGTCGGTCGGTCGGATGAGTTAGTCGAGCGTTAATCACGGAGGCTACTCGAGGCCAAACGGAAATTACAGCCGTGTGCACTATAGCCTCCGCCCCCCTTCCCCCCTTCCCCCCTTCCCCCCCTTCCATGTCTGCTTTTAAAGGGCAAACAGTCACCGAGAAAGAAGCCGCGCGGGAGAGAGGCGACTTCGGACTTCCTGGGGTTAAGTGTGATTTGGTTGGGGGGGGTGGGGGGGGCTGTAGTGGCTCGTTGCCTGGTCCCTCCCAATGATGGTTAATGGATTACATTTATAAAGCGCTTTACAGTATTGCCTCACAGTCACCCGTTCATACACCGACGGCGGTGCCGACCATGCAAGGTAACAACCAACACGTCAGGAGCAGGTAGGGTTAGGTGGCCGTCGGCGCGAATTCAGTGTTACCGTTCAATTAAACTTTGAAAAAAACGGCAAAGAGGGGAAAAGACGGAGAAACACTTTAGCACAAAACCGAGACAGAGGGCCAAACAAAAAACTTTCTAAAATCCATTTCAAATATGTATTGTGTATTTGATCGGAGACTCTGGGACGACTCAATTCTCCGTGCTTTGCTGGAGTCATGACTGCAGCTATATTAACAAGACACCACCTAACCCTACCTGCTCCTCCTAGCTAAGTGTGGAGGTGTCCCTGAGCAAGACGCCACCTAACCCTACCTGCTCCTCCTAGCTAAGTGTGGAGGTGTCCCTGAGCAAGACACCACCTAACCCTACCTGCTCCTCCTAGCTAAGTGTGGAGGTGTCCCTGAGCAAGACACCACCTAACCCTACCTGCTCCTCCTAGCTAAGTGTGGAGGTGTCCCTGAGCAAGACACCACCTAACCCTACCTGCTCCTCCTAGCTAAGTGTGGAGGTGTCCCTGAGCAAGACACCACCTAACCCTACCTGCTCCACCCTCCTAGCTAAGTGTGGAGGTGTCCCTGAGCAAGACACCACCTAACCCTACCTGCTCCTCCTAGCTAAGTGTGGAGGTGTCCCTGAGCAAGACACCACCTAACCCTACCTGGTGCCTCGGCGCCGGAGCAATTTAAGCGCAAATATACCGAGACGGCGAAAACGCTTCTCAGAGGTTTCCTCGCCGGCGCCAGCGTCACCTCGGCGTGATATATTTAATATTGATATCACCGAGGTACACTAATAACATCCGTAAAACAAATAATAATTAGTCGTCTTAATTTGCTGTCCGGCGTGCGGTGACGCCTCCTCCTCCCCTGGCAATAGCCGCGAGAAACGCTTTCGCAATTTTGACCCGCCAACCCCCCCCTCCCCCCCCACCCAACCCCCGGCGCTTCGGGCTTCCCCCCCGACGGCGAGATTAATCAAACAGCGGCAAACTGGCTCTCAACCGCGGCCTGGGGACCGTTTTACGATTACCACAGAATTAGATTTTTTTCTTTTTCTTTCCGCCGCCGCCACCACCCACCACCCCCTCCCCTTCTTCTTCTTCTTCTGCTGTTTCTTTTCCAATTGTTTTTCATGAAGTAACTTGGAAATCAGCTCTTCGGGGCTGGCTGGCTGGCTGGCTGGCTGGCTGGCTGGCTGGCTGGGCGGGTGGCTGTCGAGAGAATGTTGCATTGTGGGAGCTGCCACGGCTGGCGGAGCAGTAATCTCACAGGCTGAGATATGGCCGCCAATTCATGTATTGGCGGGAAAGTAAAGGAGGCGTCGCCCGAGGGACTGCTTAGTGGCGGCTCCGTCTCCGTCTCCGTCTCCTTCCTTGTCTGCGCTGAAGTCTTCCTCTCATCGGTTTATCATCTCATCGCTCATGCGGGGAGATGAGGCTTCGGGACAACTGTTTGGGTTCATTCTCTGGATAAACACACGCCATCACGTATGCTCAAGAGACATCTGTTAGTAGAGAGAGAGAGAGAGAGAGAGAGAGAGAGAGAGGGGAGAGAGAAAGGACAGAGAAAGATGGAGAGAGCAAGGTAGATAATGAGGGAGAGAGAGACAGAGACAGAGAGGGGAAGAGAGAGAGACAGAAAGAGCGAGACCATGAGAGAGACGGAGAGTGAGAAGGAGAGAAGGAGGGAGAGAGAGATAAAGAGAGCGAGCGAGAGAGAGAGAGAGACAGAGAGAGACAGAGAGCGAGAGCATGAGAGAGACGGAGAGTGAGAAGGAGAGAAGGAGAGAGAGAGAGATAAAGAGAGCGAGAGAGCGAGAGAGAGAGAGAGAGAGAGAGACAGAGACAGAGACAGAGACAGAGAGCAAGAGCGAGAGCATGAGAGAGACGGAGAGTGAGAATGAGAGAAGGAGGGAGAGAGAGATAAAGAGAGCGAGAGAGAGAGAGAGAGAGAGAGAGAGAGACAGAGAGCGAGAGCATGAGAGAAGGAGGGAGAGAGAGATAAAGAGAGCGAGAGAGAGAGAGAGAGAGAGAGAGAGACAGAGAGCGAGAGCATGAGAGAGACGGAGAGTAAGAATGAGAGCAGGAGGGAGAGAGAGATAAAGAGAGCGAGAGACAGAGAGAGAGAGACAGAGAGCGAGAGCATGAGAAAGACAGAGAGAGAGAGAGAGAGAGAGAGAGAGACGGAGAGTGAGAAGGAGAGAAGGAGGGAGAGAGAGAGAAAGAGAGAGAGAGAGAGAGAGATAATGAGAGAGAGAGCGAGAGTTGACGTACACCACTATTCTATGCATGCATGCATAGCCCACTAGTTACCACTTGATTCACCACCAATTTGGTGTTTGATTTCCACCGGGATGACACACACACACACACACCCCCTCAGCCAATCAGCCAATAATGTGAAATCCATCCATGCAGAGGTCAGAGGTCGCTTGGAATGAAAACCTTGAGACTCCTCCCTCCAAAAAAACCACCAAAAAAACCATACCCCGTGAGTAAGGCTTGGGGACTAAACAGGTGTAGCGGAGTGTGTGTGCGTGCATGTGCGTGTGTGTGTGTGTGCATGCGTGTGCGTGTGTGTGTGTGTGTGCGTGTGTGTGTGTGTGTGTGTGTGTGCGTGTG
>PIJE02000518.1:250433-312026 GCA_002895965.2 Coryphaenoides rupestris | reverse complement strand
CCTAAGCCCCATGACCTGCTCCCAGTGCCCCCTGCTGTTGTAGCACAGGGCTCAGTGTCTGGGCTGAGGGATGGAGGTGCTTCTATAAGGACCCACAGCTGCTTCTATAAGGACCCGATTCCAGATATCTTAAAACCATGATAAATCAATAGACTGAAGATTTCACAGATCGTCAGTAGCAGCAGGGTAAAGTAATTTCCTGTTCCTGTAGAATAGAACAGAAGAATAGAATAGAACTTTATTCATCCCGAAGGAAATTCTTGTGCCAGGTTGCATAGCAATACAGTACAATAAAACAATATGGAAATCAACAGAATAATGAAAAATAAACTAACAGATTTACAAATTTACAGTCAAAATATACAAATATGTAGGCAAGATAAGATATTCCGACGGCGACATGACATTAAGAATATTGCACATGATGATGAGAGGAGATGAGAGGTAGTGTTATAGATAATATTTATAGACAACATGATAATAATAATAATATAGCACATGATAGAGTATTGCCACATGATGTTGGGCAGGTAATATTAAATATTGCACGTAATACTGAGGAAGTGACATGGATGTTGAGAGTGTAATATTGCACATTTATATTGCTGGTGCTTCATTTGTCTTGTATGGGGGGGTTCCACCACAGAGGGGAGGAGTTTGATAGAGTTTTGATGGCCACAGGCAGAAAGGACCTCCTGTGGTGTTCTGTGGTGCACCTCGGTAATCTCAGTCTACGGGCTGAAGGTGCTCTGGTGTGACTCCACGTTGTGGCGTGCAGGGGATGGGAGGCGTTGTCCATTAATATGAGTGTTCTTACTCAGCATCCTCCCTCCTGAGAACCCTTCCACCAAAGACTCCAAGTTGCCACTCCCAGGACAGAACCCCGGGCTTTCCTGATGAGCTATTGAGTCTGTTGGTGTCGGCTGCCTTCACCCCTGCTCCCCCAGCACACAACAGTGTAGAGAAGATGACGCTGGCCACCACTGATGTGATCGAACATCCTGCAGCATGGTCCTGCAGACGTTGAAAGATCTGAGTCTCCGTAGGAAATACAGGCGACTCTGACCTTCTTATACAGGGCCTCTGTGTTTTTTAGTCCAGTCCATTTTATTGTCTATGTTGAACACCCAGGTACTTATTCCTCGACAATGTCCCACCTCGGTCCCCCTGATGCTGACCGGTTTCCGGGTGAGTCGGTTGCTTCCTGAAATCCACCACCAACTCCTTAGTCTTAGAGATGTTGAGTTGCAGGTGATTTAGTCCACACCACTCCACGAAACTGTCCACCACACTCCTGTACTCAGACTCCTGCCCCTTTCTGATACAGCCCACAATGGCAGAGTCATCCGAAAACTTCTGCACCTGCAGGACTGTGAGCTGTATCTGAAGTCTGAGGTGTAGAGTGTGAACAGGAAGGGAGACAGGACTGTCCCCTGAGGTGCTCCCGTGTTGCTCACTATAGTGTCCGAAATGTTGCTCTGCAGCCTCACATGCTGTGGCCGACCTGTGAGGTAGTTAGTAATCCAGGCCACTAGTGGAGCGACCAGGAGGGACGGGATTCTGAGCGGTACACTGGTTCACCCAGAGGTGTGTGAGTGTGTGTGTGTGTGTGTGTGTGTCCCGTGTCCTTGTGTATGTGTGTGTTAGTCATGTCACGATTCTCACAAATCCAACAATATTTTTACTCAATGATGGCATCATAGTGTTGTAATGGTATTATCAGACAAATATTCAGTAGTCTTCTGCTATTATCGACTTGGAAGAAGTTTGTGTTTAAGTGTGTGTGTGTGTTTGTGTGTGATTGCGTGTGTGTTAGTGAAGGGGTAAAGGGTATACTAGCAAGTCTAGAGAGAGAGACAGAGAGATATTAATCTGTGAGGCTTTATTAAAACTCTGTAAAGACATTCTGGGATTGTGTCCCCATTGCCAGGATGCACTCTGGCTATATAGGATTTCACACAAACTGGAACTCTACAAAGAAGATTGGATTTCTGCAGATAGCACAGACTCCCCCCTCTGCCCTCCCCCTAAAGACACACACACACACACACACTCACACACACACATACACAGAGTTCCAGACGATGCCACTGTTCCATTAGCCTCGTTTCCACTCAAAGTTTTCTTCTCATTCAAGGCCTGTTCTTCTCCTCAAAGAGGCAGAGAGAGAGAGAGAGAGAGAGAGAGAGAGAGAGACAGAGATTTGTTCAAAGCCTCCATTGTTTTCCATTTTGTTTGATCACATTTGTACACATGGCAAGGGCATCCGCTAGTGGAGGTGGAGATGGTGGATTGCACCTGCAAGACGTTGATGACCGTGATTAATCGGTCATAAATAGACCGCTACTGAGGCTATTTGAGGTTGTGATGAGCACACGGGCAGACGAGACATGGCCACCGGAAAATGACTTGTGTGTGTGTTTACTGTTGACACAGGCTCAGTGTTTTGCTTGCTAATGAAGCCGCTTTTGTTTCAGCCAAAGCTGGGCTGCGTTCCAACACTATTTCCCCTATGGCCCCCTTCCTGTTTGCTCGTTCACTCCACCCTTTTTTGAGGAGACAAGCAGTGGCAGATAAAGGTGACGGCAGATAAAGGCTTACGCTTCCAAGCCGGTGGGTGTGTATGTCAGGTAATATGTCAAGGTTGTAGTTCAGCACAACAGCATAACAAGTCAATATCTGCTGATCGATCACGAATAGAATAGAATAGAATAGAACTTTATTAATCCCAAATGAAATTCTTTTGCCAGGTTACATAGGGATACAGTACAATAAAACAATATGGAAAACAACAGAATGATAAAAAATAAAATAACGGATTTACAAATTTAGAGTTAAAATATACAAATATGTGATATAAGGTAAGATATTCCAACGGCGAAAACAATTTGGCATAATTGAAGTGTAATATTATTGGACATGACATTAAGAATATTGCACATGATGATGAGAGGAGATGAGAGGTAGTGTTATAGATAATATTTATAGACAGCATGATAATAATGATAATAATAATAATATAGCACATGATAGAGTATTGCACAGCCTTACTCTATCATCTAGCCGTAAAGGTGCAACGTGTAAGATTATTAGTTTAAAACTTCAAGAATGAACTATAATTTCTTACATTAGGGGTGGAAACCATGACTTTCTGATAATAAGCTGCCACCATATTACATGGAGGACTAATTCGACAGCTGCCCAAATTGTACACCAAACTTAAGCTCAGCATGTAAACATACTGAGTTACTGACTGATGCATCCTAATCCGAACCGGCTTCAGTGGCTGTTTTAGGGTGCTCCTCCTGCTCACTTTATTGGGACAGTGGTTCTAATGGTGAGAAAGGAGAATACCTGGAGATTTAGGAAGCAAGGGGGTCAACGAGTATATCCAACATATATTCAATATTGGTTATGCAAGTCCTTTGTGTTATTTCAAGAAATCTCTGTTATATTGTTTTCAAAGAATTGTTTCACTGTCATCAATAAAACATTGTTCTATTTCAAGCAACATTGCCCAGGCCTGCGTAGTATCAGTTTATTTGTGGAATTGCACCGGTCAGCCACATAGAAAGAGCCCTAAAGCAATGCTTTTGCCCTGATTCCAACCATCTTGTGCGTGTTGTCGTTGGTTCGCTGAGACAGGTGGGCAGGGGCTGACTGGAAATGTTTGTTTTAGTGTAAAGCTCACTGAATCATTCCCCCGAATCACACCCTTCACTTAGTCCTCTCTCCCTCGCGGGTCTTTCACAGTCACTTCATCAGTATTACCAAGTAATACATATACATGAATGAAATGAGGTCCTGTCTGTTCTCTCTCTTATAAAAACAGAAGCTTTGTGTGTGTGTTGTGTGTTGTGTGAGAGAATGCCATGAAGGATGTGGTGGTTTGTAATAGTGATGCGCCAGGCTGGGCAATATAGGGCCCAGGGCTGGCCTAGTTTCAAATCATTATCATGTCAGCCACCACTTGGTTAATAAGCTGGTCCCTGTCTATATAGCCTGCAATAGACAGACGGGGAACCGTCAGAAGCCAATGGACCAATGGAGAGCCTCAGAGTCAGTCTCAGAGTCTCGATCAGCCAGTCAGGCGTGTATGAGTGACAGCAGTGAGGGAGAGGGTGAGGAGGTAGGTTTGGACATCCCCCCCCCCCCCCTCTCTCTCCATCCTGTCAACATCTAGGACTGATGAGACTTCTAAATGCATAGTAACCCACAATAGTTGTAGAAAATAAGTAAGTAGTAGTGCTCATCCCGCCATATAATAACATGGTCATTAGCCAGCAATACGAAATATGTACAATCGTTTTTGGTGAATGATTTGCACTCAAAATGGACGAGGAATACGTTTTTTTTAATAACTGTCGCAACTGATATTAATTAATAACTGTCGCAACTGATAACCATTAAAATGTGTCTCCTCCTACCGAGTGGAGTGAGCTCTGAACACAGTCTTTAATACGCTGTTTCCAAACAGTATCCAAAACATGTAAATGGATCAGGAGAGAACACCTGGACAGGTAAATGGACAATGGGAGGGGTCAGAGGAGTTAGAGTAAGAGAGGTCATGGGGCTTAGTGGAGGTATGTACGCTGCATGCACGGCTCTCTTCTAATAACAGATACGTGTGTGCTGCCGCCGCCGCCGCCGCCACAGGGGCCCCCCGGCTGGAGTGAAGGCATGCAGAACTGCGTTCGTCACGTTGGGGCCCTCAGCGCGCCGCGCCACGCCGGCATCGATCCCAATGCAGGGAATCGATTGCGACACACAGGGGGGAAAGAAATGTCAGAGGAACGGAGACTAATGAGTCACACTGTTGAGCGGCATACAAATGCTGGCGGCCGCGCAAATTACCTTTTTTTTCCCTCCCCTCTGTCGTTAGGGAGGTAATGTGGACAAAAGTGCACACACACACACATATACACACTCACGCACACACACACACATACTCACATATACACGCCTCCAGCCCTAGGAAGAAACCATTGAGAAAAAAAAACACTTTAGCCCACTCGTCACAAATTAGAAACCAGACCAAGGCAGCCTCATTACAGGCAATCAATATTCTCACTTACAGTATATATACTGATGGGCAGGTGATATGTTGGTGGAGGCGGGGCTGGAGGGAGGAGGGTGGGGAGGGGGTCGGTGCGGGGTCAGGTCAGGGAGAACACGGCTAGAGAGAGAGAGGAGAGAGCGAGAGAGAGAGAAATTGATGATGGAAAATGATTCCCATAAATCACTGAAACGTGGGCAGCGGGTTTGTTGCGGTGGTGATGGTGGTGGTGGTGGTGGTGGTGGTGGGTGTGCGTGTGTGTGTGTGTGCATGAGTGTGTGTACAAAAGTACAAAGCTGTGGTCAGCAAGAAAGAGAAAGTGACGTTGATGTAAAAGGTCACGCTTAAGTGATTTTAAAAGCAGAGCCGAGTGCGCCCGCATGCGGCCCTCGCGCGGCCACAGGAATTAACCGCCGCTAACAACACTTACTAACCCGCTCGCCACAAAGTGCTCCACGAGAATGAAAGTCAAGTTGATAAAAGGTCACACTTAAGACCGAGAGCGGTGGGTTCTGATTCGCACGTGTTTTAAGGGGAAACATCACATAAATACTATCACATTAAAATACAAATTTTAAGGGTTGTGAAGTTGTCCCAGGTGTGAAGTTATGCGTATACCTACCAATGAATGGGTTATAAATCGCTCATGATGCACCAGATCCATTGATAAAACGAATCAATATATTGTCAGATGAAACCCTTCCTTTTTCCCTTTGGGGCAATTTATCTCATCATCATCAACATCATCACACACACACACAGACGCGCGCGCACACACACACACACACACACACAAAGATGCAGACGAATCGGACATGCACACAGAAAAACACACACACACACACACACGTGCGCGGGGGGTTGGGGGGGTTGATGCATTGGTTGTGCGATCTCAAGATGCTAACCCACCGCTAACAAACAGCAGTAGCACTAATAGCAACCCAGATCATCACTGCAGTCCGCTTTTTATCAACTGGAGGGAGATTGTGGGTGGAGTCTCAGCGCCGTCACCATCGGCAGAGGAAAGCTCTGCTGGGATGACCTCCCACCGGTACCATCACTCTGCATTAGCCACACAGCTAGGACACACACACACACACACACACCGCCATGAGCCAGGCACAGGAGCAGGCCAAATATAGCTGCTGTGTGCACACACACACACACACACACACACACACACACTAAGATGCAGACACACACACACACACATACACACTGAGACATGTGCACGCACACACACACACACACACACACACACACACACACACACACACACACACACACACACACACACACACACACACACAAGAATTTCTTATTGAGCGAGTGGTAAGGATTGCGTCATCAATGTGTCCTCAGTTTTGTTATCGTGAGGATACAACGTTTTTATGTTTCACGAAGGCCACTTTTGTTTCCAGCTGCAGCTGCAGCTACAGCCCCCACATAAACCCTCCCTAAGCCTCCCTATCGGCCTTGTAGCCACCGACCTTGAGCGGGAATAAACGTAACAAGAGAAACTCGGAGCCAAAAACTAATCACTGGAATCAATGTGTGTGCCGTGTTGTGTTGTGCAGTTTGTTGGTGGCCCCAGCAACCCCACACTCTAATCAGCCTGACTCAGGCTGCTTAAACCAGCCACCAATCACACACACACACACACACACACACACACACACACACACACTCCACAATTTGATTTGACTACAGACACTCGTAAAGTGGATCACGCAGGCCGTAATGCACTACAGACACAGGCTGAGGAAATATTCAACATCGGGTTCACCAACACTAAAACCCAGCTCTCATATCTCTCACATCTCTCATCTCTCTCTCTCTCTCTCTCAGCAGAAAACCAACAGGGAAAACAAAATATAGCGAGCAGAAGGGGTGTGCTCGATACATGATGACAGGGGAGTGAGAAGAAACAGGGAATGAAAAAGTCCCCGGGCACACTGTTGTAGCCGTTAGAACGAACGCGCTCTCACACATCATCAATCTCAAAGTCATCAGGTTACAAAAAAAACACCCTTTCAATCAATTCCTGGGCTTTAGCCGAGCGTCAGGGAACACATTCTGCCGCTTTTATCGCCGCCCTTAAACGCTTTATCTCCTCCCAACAGCCAGCAATAGCCTGTCCGCCAAAGCAATGTAAATCCAAGCCGACACCAGCGGGGGGGCGGGGGTAGATCCTTGTTAGCCCCCCCACTCCCCCCCCCCCTTCACCCCATAGCAAGTGTCTTGCGTTGCGTTGCAGCGACCCTAACTGCTGCCAAGTCGAGTGGGGGGGGGGGGGGAGGAACGGTGGCAATGATTGGGAAGTCAACTCAAATATTATTATGGGCTGTGTCGTGTTATGATGTGGTGGCAGGAGGGGGGGGGGGGGGGGGAGACACGTTAAGGTGGGAGAGGCAGGGGGAGATAGGAGGTTTGATGCTATGGGGGGGGGGGGGGGGGGAGATGATAGAGAGAGACAGAGAGAGAGAGAGTGAGAGAGAAGGATGCTAACGAGAGAGAGAGAGAGAGAGTGAGAGAGAGAGATAGAATCGGAAAGTGCAGCGCTGTACCCACAATTGCAGAGGAAGGAAGGAAGGAAGGAAGGAAGGAAGAGAGGAAGGCAGGAAGAGAGGTCAGAGGAAACGGGGACAAGAGGAGGACAATGTAAAGAGCAGAAAACAACAACAACAACGTGATGTGAAAACACGACGACAGCCGCTCGCCGAGACGCCAGCACGAGGGAGGCTTTATTTAATACCACAGCAACCATTTCTCAGCCATAAAGATGCTCTTCACAAACTAGATTAATAGCAGTGGGCTCCCCCCACCCGCCCCTGTGTGTGTGTGTGTGTGTGTGTGTGCGTGTGTGTGTGTGTGCATGTATGTGTGTGAGAGAGAGAGAGTGGAGCGTGTGTGTGTGTGTGTGTGTGTGGGGGGGGGGGGGGGGATGTATTGGACAGGCCCCTTGGAGCTGCCACTCCGACTGAAGCGTAATGGAGTAAGTGATAGATGCAGCCGCGGATGCACTTATCCGGAGCGGGCCGGGGGGACCGGTGGTGGCGGCTACAGGATACGTCTCCTGACAGCGCCGTGCCCCCCCCTGTCCCGTCTGCCACACTTCGCTAACCAGCCCTGCCAGACGACAGCACAACACCCGCACCTTTGTACGTCTGTGAATAGTGTCATATGTGCTACTGTACGTTCAGCCGGTGGGTAAATGTCTTGAACGGAGCTGCCTGAGGTCACAAAATGAATTACAGTGGGAACTGACAGTAAAGTTGGATTGTATCGTATTGTATTGAACTGTATGAATTGCGCTGCGGGGGTATCAGGCACTTTGTGACCTTGTTTGACGTGAAGAGCACTATTATTATTATTATTATTATTAAAGGCCTGTTTAGTCAGTTTAAATCATTTCTGCATTGCATTATACCAGCAATAAAATGTCCGCCTGAGGTGCAGGGAAATAGATAGAGGGATCTGAGGGATCCGAGGGTTCTAAGGGTTCTGAGGGTTCTGAGGGTTCTGAGGGACCCGGCACCCGACGATAAAGCCAGCAGGGAAATCTCTACTGATGCAGAGAACAGCCGTGTGGTACGCTGTGTTAAAGCAATCCCTTGGAGCCCCAGAACAAGGTTAGCAGAGCAGACCCTAGGAGGCCGTCTGGGACACCGTGTAATTGAACTAAAGCAGGGCAGCCAGGCTGGGCGGGAAAAGGCCACACAGAAATGGGAAGAACTAACTCTCGTGTCATGTAAAGTAATGTTATGTAGCACAAGGTCAGCGAGGATCTAATGTGTACGTCAAAGGTATACGACCCACCGATGAATATTGGTGTCATACATCGGCAGGCATATCATTTATCAAATGTGAGCATGATTGATAAATCTATTCTGTGTGTTTACCTTAGCCTGAAGGTGCACTCACTTGGGACCCACTCCATCGTGTTTCTTCCCTCCACCCGCTTCCGTAATAATCATTTCAACAGCCGCATGACATAATGTAACGCGTCGAATGTTTTCATCTGTGGGTGATTTTGTGTGTGCTTCAGAAGCTGAGAACACTGTGCCCGACTTAGCTTCAGACTGCGGAGCACGTACCTTTGAGCTGGTCCGACACAACGCTCTGTCCCACCCGCTCCATGACCAGCCCGTCTTCCCGCAGGTAGCGGTCGTCCAGGAAGTTGGCGGTGGCCTCGGACAGATGCACCTTCCCGGCCACGCCCAGCTGCTCCATCAGGTTGGCCAGGTTGACGTCGTTGGACCACACGTCAAACTTGAAGCGCTTCATCCCCAGGATCCCGCACAGCACAGTGCCGGTGTGGACGCCCACCCGCATGTTCACCATCTCCTTCTTCTCCTGGCAGAACTGCTCGATGGCCTGGATCATGCCCAGGCCCATCTCCACGCAGCAGTACGCGTGCTCCGGCCGAGGCTCCGGACAGCCGGCCACGCAGTAGTAGCAGTCACCCAGGGTGCTGATCTTCTCGCAGCACGTGAGCTCGCAGAGCTGGTCAAATCGTCCAAACAGGTCGTTCAGGAGGCCCACCAGGGCATGGGCCGACTTGTTGGCAGACATCTTGGTGAAGCCCACGATGTCCGCGAAGAGGATGCTGACGGGCTCCATGCGCTTCATGTTGAAGGGCCGGAAGATGATGTGCCCCCTGGGGATGGAGGTCTTCTTGCGCTTGTTGTTCTTGGGGCTGGAGATGGCGGCGGCAGCACCGCTGCTGGAGTACCGCTTCACAGAGCCGTCGGCCAGCTCCTCGTCGCCTTGCTTCATGAGTTCGTCGGCGACAATTCGGGGCATGACCGAATGGATCATGCGCTCCTTCAGGGCCTTCTCCACCTCCAGGTCCTTCCCATGCATAATGGCCTGGCCCACCTTGAGGAAGGTGCTACGCAAACGCACCTCGGACATGATGAAGAGGTGAATGCCGATGGCGTGGGCACACAGGTGGAGCAGAGCCTTGGCAGGGCCTAGCCAACACAGCGTGTCCCAGTCCGACTGCGAGGCGGAGGAGCTGGGCTCCTCGCTTAAGCCGGTTAAATAAAGCCATCCCAGACCCTCAAAGCAGAGGGAGTACAGCAGGCCAAGCAGGACCGAGGCGTACAGGCGGATATGGAGAACACTGTACAGCAAGAGCAGCACTTCCATGCACAGGGAGAAGGTCCCTACAGGGGAGACGCACGGGACCACCAACCGCGAGTGCTGCGTGACATTCTCCCCGCGGGAAACGTTAGGATAATCAGACCCCATGCCGCTGAAGTCCCCCTCCTCATCAAACTCTGCAGACGCCGGGGGGGGAGTCTCCGAGTCCCTGAAGCCCGACGTCTGGATCTGGGGGGCCAGGGTCAGGCTGAAGGTGGCGAGGATGAGCAGCAGCGACACCTGGTTGTAGAAGCGGCTGTAGAACGCGGTGAAGGTCAGCAGGAAGAGGAGGAGGCAGAAGACGAGGAAGGAGGCGGCGGGCAGGAGGAAGACCTCCCAGTCACAGCGGGAGGGGTTGACGGCAAAGTACAGTCCCCAGAGGAGGCTGGCGGCCGCCAGGTAGAAGAGCACGAAGCGGAAGCGCCGGCGCGTCTGGGGGAAGCACCGATCCCGGCACGCCTCCTCCAGGATGGATGAGTCGAACTTGGGGTCCCACATGTGGCCGGCGGACCGCTCAAAGAGCTGGGGCATGGTCCTCTGCGGTCGGAGCCTCTTGCCGGCGGGCCTCCGTACTCCGGATTCCCCCGAGCTGCAGCTGGATGAGATGCTGTACTTGCAGTGCTTGGAGGAGCTCGTGATGAAGCCGCCCCCGATGGCTCCCAGGGGCCCCGCTCCGTGCTGCCTGTGCTTGCCACTCGAGCTGATCCTCACGGAGACGGCGCCTTCTCCGCCGGAGTCACAGCTCACCTCGGTGTTGTGGGGAATCAATTGCTGGTGTTGGGGGGATGCCATGTTGGCTTCTGGTTTGTTTGCTGATATAACAGCAATACTATGGATCCACCGTGCACTATGACACACAAATGTGTATTCAATTGAAGAAAAAAGAGAGGTCTGTGAAAGGACAGATCAGTAGGAGTCCAGCCAGATCATTCTTCTATACTAGTAGTCTCTATGCAAGCACAGAGACTATATCCTGGGTGACGTCAATACCCACATTCCATTCACTCCAGTTTGTTTTGACGCACTTGAGTGTGTTGAGTTCACCCCCTGGCCCACTTGTCTGTTTCAGTTTAAACTCAGACCACCGTTTCCACTTTGTCCCAATTATTGCCAACAACACTTGAGAAATGGCAGCTTGCCTCCTACACGTGATTAAGACATCTGATTGTCTATTCGTATTGATGCATAAATGTATAAATAAAGATATGCCGACATTTGTTCGAAATGGCGTTCAAATCATAATCAAATAATACAATTTCACAAGGTTTGCAGCACAATTCTGTTCACAGAATGAACAACTTCATATTTCTTAGGCCAAAAAGGAAAAAGGGGGGGGGGGGGGGGTGGTTGCTGAAGCACTTGGATCTGTTTGAATGGCTATCTCTCAGCCTTTAAAGGGGCTTACGTCTTCTCACACCGGTGGTCACTATTTCGAAGCTTATTGCAATGGGGCTCTAATCGCAAATATTCCCCGTGGATGGATGCCCCGTCCGTTCCTCTGGGATAACATTTACTGACGTCTCCGAATGGCGAAGGACTGGCTGAGGAGGAAGCACAGCATCATCTGTTGAGTTGATCCTCAACATCGCGAATGACAGACAGGCGGCTGAGAGGAGCCTCCGCGCATCATCAGCACCACGGATCGCACGGCAACACCGTCGGCTGTGTTCAATCAAGAAGCCCGCGGGAAGCCCACAGTCAAACCCGGGAAACGCGGGAAAAATACAGGACGCGGGATCTAACGCGGGATTTTGAGGCTTAATCCCAGAAAAGTTTGTCCTCACCCAGTGTTGAGAGCATGTATTTCCCTGGCTGTGAACGACGCGTTGTTCCTTGTCGGTCCTCTCTGGGGGGTTTCCGTCCGAATCCAAAAGGGGGGGGGAAAGAAACAACACGTGTTTCTTTAAACGCAGGGCTCGTTATGTCAATGCGATCGTCCGGGAGGAGAGGAGATCCAGCTAGACCCGGGAGAACCCGAGGAACCCCGTGCGTATAAACACCCGACTGCTGCTGCTGCTGGTGGGAGATTGAGATCCGCCCTCCCCCCCCCCTTCTCAATCCGGTGATCGCCCCCCGTCTTCCTTTTTATAAGGTGGTGGTCCTCCTCCTCCTCCTCCTCCTCCCGTCCGCTGATCACGTCACTTCTCCACCACCCACCTATCCATCCATCCATCCCCATGTCATGCCGCCTCCTGAGTGGCGGTACTAGTAGACTCCAGTGGGTAGACTGCGTGATGAGAGAGAGAGAGAGAGAGAGAGAGAGAGAGAGAGAGAGAGAGAGAGAGAGGGGAGGGGGTGCCTTCACATCGCACCCCACCCACCCCTCATTTGCAGCGGCTATGCATGCATGCTCCACCTCCACCGTACAGTACAGTACAGTACAGTGCAGTACAGTGCAGTGCAGTACAGTGCAGTACAGTAGGCTGCAATGCATATTTAATAGTCTTAGCGCTTTAAACTCAGGAGGGAAATCGGTGGGAGGTGAATTGATTGAACTAACTAGGCCATACAGTATGTTCTGATCAGACATTTTCAGGTAGAAATCAAGGGAAATGAAAAAGCAATTTACCCACCAATTCAATTTGCGCGCACACACACACACACACACACACACACACACACACACACACACACACACACACGTTACACACACACACACACACACACACACACACACACACACGCACGTTTACACACAGACACAAACCTGGCCCCAAGTAATTAATAATTTCTTATAAATCATGAATTGTGGAAAATGGATGCTACAGTGTATATTGGCCTGCAGCTAAAATTGAAAGAAAGTAACAACTCGTTCATTTTCTCAGTCAGAAGTGTTTAATGGTCATGATTAATTGGACAAGAGTTCGGCTAACACCTAATGTAGGCCTACACAAAAAAAAAACCCGCACTAATAGTTCCTACTAAAGTCACAGGCGAATAATAAATTAAAAGGAGTGATATAACATGCCGACCACAGATAATAACCCAGCCAGGTGATGTCGGGTATCGTACCTGTCTCCACAGTGCCCCCTAGTGCGCACCTTCTAGAACAGCAGCCGTAACTGCAACTCGAAACTGGAGAGAACGTACGCAATCCGTATCACTTTGTGCAGTGTCATTGGGTTCATTCTGCAGACAGTAATGAAGGTGTCCTTTTTCATTATTATCTTGCAGCTACCAGGGCTACCTCTTATTCATATTAAATGTCTCGGGAGAAAATGTCTCAACTACAATGGATTAGTGTGGGGACGGCAACACAGCGGAATATGGAAATACACAGTCTTTGGACATGAGTAATGAATGTCTAGCTGACACCCCCCCCCCCTCCCAGCAAACATTTAATTAAGTCACGTGTGCAACGTATACAACTATCCAAACCTTTTATTGATTTTGCCATTGCCAGGTTCAGGGTCAGGGGTCAAAGGTCAGATGATGACTTCACCACTTTCTTCAACGTTTTTTAGTTTCCCCCCCCACCCTAGTCCACTCACATTACTCCCTAACTGCCTAGAATTGGTCATTGCATTTTTTACATGAATACAAACTGTAATATGTATTACTCAAATAGAAGTATGATACATTTTATAACTTGGTTAACTCTGCCACAGATATATTAATGCTACTTGCCGCATAGCATATAGCTAGCCTATATTGTGTCTTGTTTCAGATTGCTGACTCACATACTAATAAAATGAATTGTTACAAGATACAAGCTAGCAGCATGTCAAGAACAAAAACACATCATTCATGTTATCACTGCTCTATTATGGACATCAACATTTATAACATGTCATTATGTATTTCATGTGACACGCATTACGTTCATGTGGTCATTCAGCGATAATGCTTAAAGCTTATCAAGAAGGTGAAATAAACGCGTTCACCGCCGACCGGAGAACGGCCCGTCTACAGACAACACAGTAAGAATGAGTTAAGAACTCCAGCAGAACGCTCAACCCTGCCTGCCGGTGAAGACCATGACCCTTGAACCCTGACCTCCTGCACCCTCTGCAAAAGTGCAAATTTCATAGATTGTCAACAACCAAGGGTCAATGAGACAATAACAACAACATATGAGACAAATATATATATATATATATATACCTTTTGGCACTATAGGGAGGGTAATGTAAGGATATGTGACCTATTCAAACGTAAATGCATGCATCTACAATGCGTGCATGCATGCGTGTGTGCATGCATGATTTGCAGCTAAGTACACTAACATGCAAAATGAATGCTATTTAGACAAGAGTCGAATGCAGAGGTTTGGCTTCCTACTCGGCACCCGAAGGCTTGGTGTAGCACCCACAACATTTTTATTTTAAAAACAACTTATGAAGCACATCGAATTGACCTGCGACAATGCAATTTTCATGATCTTACACAATACACAATTGGCAACTCCCATTTCAAATTTCCCGTTTTATTTACACAAAGGGAGCTGGTGATTGGGTCGTCAGCTTCAGGCGTTTTCCATTCTTCTTTCATGATATTTAGCTGTTTTGTAACTGGTCGGGACAAGGATATCTCCCCCTGGCACCTGGTGCCAGACAGTCCACACAACACTGTGGTTGTGCAGGAGAGAGTGGTGGCGATGATGATGATGTGTGTGTGTGTGTGTCTTCATTTAATTCACCCACGATATCCTTGTCTCGGTTCACATAACTCCCTATCATTCAGCTGCCTCGACATTCATACAAATGCTCCCCTCCTCCTCCTCCTCCCCTCCTCCTCCTCATATCTCCCATGTCTCCCCCCCCGAACACCCCCAAGATGCACCACATATTCATATTCTCCTGAGAAAATACGAAAAACGAAACAAAACTCAAAACTCCTCTGGCTCTCTCAACAACGCATGCTCTCTGATAAACGTAGGATTGGCCAACACCAGTCCATGTTTTCTTCTCCATTCCATTCAGTTTGATTTCCCTCTAGCTCCCTTCCTCTTCCTTTATATTTCTCTCTAAACTCTAAGCTCTGAACCCTCAGTTTTTCCGGTAGCGATTCTTGGGCTTCTCACCACAGCCGGTGACCTCGCAGCTGGAGAGTCCGGGCTGCTTGTCGGAGTTGATGCTGCTGAGCAGGGCCGGCAGTTCGTCCGTGATCGCCTTCTCGATCTTGGCCAGCAGGCAGCCGCCCATGTAGGAGCACTGGGCACTCAGCGGCTTGAAGTGGTTGATGGGGTTGATGCCGAAGAAGTCGCGGTAGGCGTCGCGGTTGGGCAGGTCAAACTTGCTCACGTTGGTCTTGGCCAGGATGGACTTGAAGATGTAGAACTTGTCGGGCTCGTCCACGATCTCCTTGAACACCAGCTCGGGGTCGCTGAAGAAGCTCATCTTCTCGTTGAACGTCTGCACGTATCGGTCCACCAGCAGCGCGTGGATGCGCACGCGGATGCCGTGCTGGCGGATGAAGGCGATCTTGTTCTCCAGCCGGTTCTCGATCACCTGGTTGAGGTCCTCCAGCAGGGAGATCTCCTCGCGCTTGAAGAGCTCGCGGCTGGTGTCGGGCGCGTAGTCGTAGGGCCAGAAGGAGCTGACGTAGACACGTGGCGGCTCCGTCACGTTGATGAGCGGTGCCAGGCTCCAGAAGAGGGCGCCGTACACGCGCATCAGGTCCTGCGTGGCCAGGTTGTCCGCCTTGTTGAGGATGATGCGGATCTGCGACTCACGGCCCTTCAGCTGGCGGAAGAGCATCTCCAGCTCCAGGCCCACGTCCAGCTTGGTGGGGTCGAACACCACGAAGATGAGGTCGGCGCGGTCGATGAACCACTGGCACACGTCGTTGAAGGGGTAGCCTGGAAGGCAAGGCCAAGGCAGAATTTATTGATCATTGTGGGAGTGTGTGTGTGTGTGTGTGTTTGGTGGCTGGCTTAATTGGCTTAGAGTCTGGGGGGGCTACAGCCACACCTGGCCCAGTTAGAGTCTGGGGGGGTGGGGCTGCACGCCTGTGGTGCACCACAGGTTAAGTCAGCCACCAGCATACGCACTCAGGAGAGCGTTAGCATGCTAGCACAGGTACCATCCATTTCATGATTCAAACTTGACAATAAACCAGACTTTTCAACACCACTCTGCCTGTGTTCTTGGAGGAGCCCTGAACTAAGCCACTAAGTCATTGTGGCAGGAGACAATTGTACAACCATAGAGCGATTCAAACACAGGGTAATATAGATACAGTGCACAATGCATTTCCACCGAAAAACACTTGCTTGTAACACCAAAGATATTTTGTATTTCGTATTTTATATTTATTTTCATTTTTACAATGCTTAATGTTCAATGTTATGCACCAATCCCAAAAGGCACATTCCTTCTCTGTGAAAACTACTTGGCATTAAACCTGTTCTGATTTCTGATTTCTTGATTCTGATTCTGATGTATTTATGTCCGTAATTAGATTTTTCTCGACAACTGAAGTGCAGTTGCGAGTGTGAAGTTGTTTGGGTGAGAGGTTTTTAAACAAATGACTTGACTTGTGATATTAAAATCAACAAATGGAAGGAACGAAGGAAGAAGCCATCACATCTCGCTGGCATTTCTAAGAAGTATATATCGAGATATATATACAATATATACAAACTAGCTGTCCAGCACACAGGGCAAGCTTCTCCGTCGGGCCCAAACCAGCTATCCAGCACACAGAGCAGAGACCATTGACAGTATAATATGTATCTCGAAACGTCGGCTCTACCGATAAAAGCAAGATTGTTCCGTCGAGTGACTTTTGCGTTCCGCCAAATGAAAACCTGCGCCTCAATCCAGAGTAGAACACACAAGGAGGACCTCAACTTCACAACGATTTATAAAAGAGACTTCACGGCAAGTTCACCACCATCTTGTGATCGCTCTGAAGGCTGATTTATGTTTGGGCGCTCAACACTTTTGAGTGTCGCTCGACAGAAATGAAAGTGTTGCGCAACGTTTTCTATTTATGCTTCCAGACCAAAATACCAATAAGGAAGTGAAAACTACCATCTCCATGGTAACGTTAGAAAACTAGCCAATCACATTGCATGAAAAAATACACAAGATAATACACAAGAAAATTCATGCGAAAAAGTGTCGAGCGACACTTTTTTCCATCGAAAATACGTCATTTCTGTCGAGCAACACTTTTCAAAAGTGTTAAGTGCCCAAGCATTAATACTCCCCATGGCGGCGGCGGCGGCAGAAGTACCTCTCTCCTGCTGCTTGCGGTTCTCGATGATACCCGGCGTGTCCACAAAGGTAACGCGCTCCAGCAGCTTATGGGGCATCTCGATGCCGATCAGCTTCTCCAGGAAGGTCTGGCCGAACTTCTCCAGCGGCGAGAAGGAGCGGGAGCTGTCGGCAGCCATCACAATGCCCTCCACCGAGCGGATCTTCTCGCCGTGCATGATGACGGTGAACTCGGAGGTCGTGGGCTCAGCACCTGCAGACAGTGGGAGAGTCAGTAGGATAGAGTCTGGTTGAACACAAGTTGGCACATGGACCTGGAAAGGTGTTTAAAAAATTTCATACTGATATTTTTTTCTCTTCTTCGTTATTTTCGTTACTATAGTACTAGTAGTATATTACAATTTTGTCATTTAAAGGATGTGTTACCTGTATAGAGCTGGTAGGGGCCCTGTGCTACGTGTTACCTGTGTAGAGCTGGTAGGGGCCCTGTGCTACATGTTACCTGTGTAGAGCTGGTAGGGGCCCTATGCTACGTGTTACCTGTGTAGAGCTGGTAGGGGCCATGGGTTACCTGTATAGAGCTGGTAGTGGCCCTGTGCTACATGTTACCTGTAAAGAGCTGGTAGGGGCCCTGTGCTACGTGTTACCTGTGTAGAACTGGTAGGGGCCCTGTGCTACGTGTTACCTGTGTAGAGCTGGTAGGGGCCCTGTGCTACGTGTTACCTGTGTAGAACTGGTAGGGGCCCTATGCTACGTGTTACCTGTGTAGAGCTGGTAGGGGCCATGGGTTACCTGTGTAGAGCTGGTAGGGGCTCTATCTCACCTGTGTAGAGCTGGTAGGGGCTCTATCTCACCTGTGTAGAGCTGGTAGGGGCTGTCTTGCAGGCCCAGGAGGTAATTGATCATGGAGGACTTGCCGACACTCCAGGGCCCCAGGAACAGAACCATGGGCTTGGAGGTGATCTCACCATCTGCAGTGTCGAAACAAGACAGAGAGAACACTCAAAACCTCAAATAAAGTCTTATAAATAGGGGAATGTGGACCAATTTGCATACCAGGTTGGTGAAAACCACAGTGTCTAGAATAGTTGATTGCAATGATTATACATCCGTCCAAAATATTTTTTTGGGCACTTTAAGGTGATGAATATATACTATATACAATTTGCATTTTTAAAATGTCACTAGGAATTGTTTTCATGTTTGACTGCATTTCTCAAAACACATCTCAAAACAACAAGCAAGTGAGGACCGCACTGTCAATCACAAACCGGCCAAAGACAAACTGTACAAGAAAGAAAGCCAAAGATAGATAAACAAAAATGGAAAAAATACAAATAGACAATAACAAATATCAAGAAAAGGCCAGCTCAAGTCCAAGCTAATGCTTGATTAAAACAGTATCTCGACTTCGACAAAGCATCGATGTCCCCAACATTGATACTCTGTCGAATGTTGAGGTCAAGCAAGCACAGCCTTTCCAAGCAAGCGTGTGTGTGTGTGTGTGTTGTGTGTGTGTATTGTGTGTGTGAGGCTTGGTGTCGGGGGTGGGAGAGCTCGGTCAAGTGCTGCTTTTTCATCGGTCCAAAAAGCACATTTTTGTTAAAAAGAATTTGAAATTTGAAATTTGAAGTCAACACAGTCAGCTTTTAGATATTTTTGTAGGTTTTTTTGCTTTTGATTAGTAACAGTGATGATATTGACAATCTCCACCCGCCCACCGTCCCACCCTGTACCCCAACAACTCCTGTCCACCAGATGCACCCCGCAGACATCCTCTGTCCGCCCATGTACCCTCAGCCTGCAGCATCTGCATGAGCCGCCCACTGCACATGCACCCTCCTCCGCCCCCCCCCCCCCCCCCCCCGGGCGTCTGCTCTTCATATCCCCCTCGGGTCTCAAGATGATGTATTTTTGTCCTCCAACGGCAGCTTTCGTGTCCTGCAAGACTGAATGCTTTCTGAAGCGCTAATGCATCCAATGTGGGCATGATGATGATGATGATGATGATGATGGCGATCGACCTGACATAAACTTGCAGGCATTGCTAGCATCACCTTGGTCATTATGTTTAGATTTACATTTACATTGAGGGCATTTGGCAGACACTTTTATGCAAAGCGACTTGTTGAAAGAGACAGCAATCAGCCATCAGTGAATAAAGAACCAAACTGCCTTATCTCCATGACGACAAGCCAATTATAATGACAGCATTCGATCAGGAGGAGGGAGGAGGACTCAGCACTTGAAGCAGTGCCATGCACAAAGAGGGGAGACCAGCCTCGGCCCTAACCCTCACCCTCACCCCAGCACCGCACCCACCTGTCGGAGAGTCCCCCAAGTTCCGTCCCGGATAGGCTGTTGGGGAGCGAGGGGAGCGAGAGAGACAGAGAGAGGGATGCAGAGGTAGAGAGATAGATAAAGAGACAGAGAGACACAGAGAGCAGGGGGAGAGGGAGACGAGGTGGAGAGAGACAGAGGGAGAGAGAGAGGGAGAGAGACAGAGAGAGACAGATAGGAAGAGAGAGAGAGGGAGACAGAGAGGGAGAGAAGGAGAGAGAGACAGAGAGAGAGAGAGAGGGAGAGAGAGGAGTGCATGTGCATGCATAGGATAAGTAGAATCATGGGAATGTAATTTCACATTTGACCTTCAGAATCAAACATGTTTCCTATGGATGATTTATTATCCCCAAGAATTTGGTTTCATAACTTTTTTGTACTCCCCGTATATAACCGGTAATTACATTTAAACTGCAGACACCCGTTTCCAAAATTAGATTCTCTTGCCGTTCCTCCATACACCAAATGGACGTATATAAAGATATAAATAGAAGGAATAGATGTTTTGTACATCCAGCCACAAGAGCAAACTATTTTAATCAGAGGATTTTGAGATGCATGAGGTGATTAAACTGTGAAGACATAAATCAAAAGTCACACAAATGAATAAGGGCGGTATTCTTTTGTTCAAATAATCAAATTATATTTGATATCAGATATTAAGTCAGTTAGATATTAAAATATGTACCTTTTGCAGGACCATGAATGAGACTTTGCGAGGGTTCAAAATGGTATCAGCTATCCCACCATCAGAGAGAACATGTCCGACGTATTACGTTTACCTGAAGTAGCACTTGAGAGCTCTCCCACCCCTTTCTCCACCTACTGTATACCTCCTCAACCAAGAACCAAAAACCCACACGACAGAACACCAACACCACCAGCACCAGCACCACTACTACCAGCACCACCGGTCAGCTGTACCTGAGATCTCATGTTGCCTCAGCTCATTATACTTGTAGGCCTGTTCCATGGGCTTGATGGCCGAGTGGTAGATCTTACGGAGCCGCTGAAGGGCTGCTGCAAAGAAAAACAAGCACAAAACGGGTTTAAAAACCAAATGTTTCAAATTTAGGAAAGGGACGGGTGCAAAATGGTCCAGTACGTAGAAAATAAGCCCCGTCAAGTGAATGAATTATTAAAATGTAAGATAATGTGGCGGTTAGCGTCAATTTATTATTAATGGTGACGAGAGCAGATGCAGATGGTCGTTAATTAAGAGCGTTTTGTTAAGTGTTTCATCATTGATGCTAATGCATTATTCAGAAGCCACAATGATAAAAAAACAAAAACAGAAAAAACATCAGATCTTTCAAGTAAACTAATACATTTACAGATACATGTAGGTCTAGATTTTCTAGACCTCTGGGGTCTTGGGGTCTGGGGTATTGATTAAGGCTAAGGTCAGTATTTGGTAAATATAGATACAGTGCACAATGCATTTCCACCGAAAAACACCTTGCCTTGTACACAAATCCACTCAAATTAGCTCATTCAACACTTAAAATGGGTACAGACGCGGGTAATAATGATAAATAAGGAGTGGGTAGGGGTTGGTAGGCATCTGGCTGCATGATGCTTATGGAGAGACAGTCTCTCTGAGTCTAGGCTATATAGACGACAGACATGTGACAGCCCCTGAAGCCCCGCCCCCTCCGTCCTACCTGTGTAGTCTCCGGCCTTGTCGTCGGTCGCCAGGCGCAGCGTCTCCTCGATGTGAGACTTGTCTCTGAGGGCGGAGGGAACGTCCTCCGCTTCATCCTCTGTGGAAATCATATCACCGCAATAAAATACCACATTAAGTGGATTTAGTGAGAGAAAAAAAACCTTTGGATCCAATGACATTTGTCTTCATGCGTTTTTTATAGGCTACCTAGGGGTTAAAGCTTTTAGATGATTTAGTTTAGAAAAAATAACAGGTCTCTTATCTTTGATGAGAGGAAAGCACATTAAATGATAAGATATACGATACTACTAAGATACAAAAATATGTACCAGGATTCAATGAAAATAAGGAACTAAGGAAATAAAGAATTCTATAAAAGTGAATAGCATTTGTATAGCCTGAGATACACTGTATGTCTCTGCAGCAGAGAATTGACAGGTGAAATCCCATGGGAGTGTCGTATCAATATCACTATGACTTCAGCAATTTCAATAAATGTCTGAAAAGATGTAATATTTGATTTTGTTCCAATGTTGGATTTGACCTGCCAGTGTATTTAATGTTAAATTAGCACCAATATTTCTGCAGTTGTAACTGTAACTGCAGACAAGTTGCACGCAAAATATCAACAGATTACACCAACATCACGTCATTCTGTGCAATGCACCTGGGAGAGCTCATCTTCATCCAACTTAATCACCTTTTATGGGGCGTGGATAACCCTGCAGTTAACACCAACGCACCACCAGGACACAACGCAACGCCCAACAACAACAACATCGTCACGGGCGAGTCATCTCCAATTTTGAAGGCATGATGATATGGACGTGCTCGATCACAGCTGCTCGTGCAGGCCTAGTGCCACCCGGCCCCTTCACTTAACAGCAAAGGCCATTGAGATAAACAACCCCTTAAAAAAGCATTCCCTCAGCGAGCTTGAGGGCTTTTGAACCTGGAAGAGGGAGATAGATAGATAGATAGATAGAGAGAGATGTTCACTGGGCGGACTTCCCCCTCACACACAAATAGCAACAGACTGATCCCCCCGCTGCACCGTGGAGACCAGCACCGCCGTAGGAAGGACAATCATTTGTAATCCTTCGCTTGTTGTGTTTCCATATTTAAAACCGCCCATCATTCGGGAAGCCATTGGTCCGCCCGTTTCGTCTGCCCTTCTATGCCAAGGCCCCGGGAAGACTGGGCCTTTTCTGTATGGCCCCCTGCACCGGGGGTGAGGGGAGGGGGGGGGGCTTGGCTTCTCGTCCAACCCCCCAGTTTCACACCATGAACGATGCGGGTGGGTAGGTGAGGAGGGTGGGCTAGGTGGGGTGGGGTGGGGGCGGTAGGGGTACTATAAATAGGAGAGGAGTGGTTGGTGGGGATGTGCTCCCGGTTCACACTTGTCAGAGGAGTTTGCTACCAGCCAGGTAGCAAACTTTTTGACTCTCACTTGAGTATATTGTTATAATTAGTCATCAATAAATGCAAAGACTCAGCAATGTGATTATCATGTCTTAGTTTTGCATTGATTTATTTGACGATGACTTATAGCTATATTGTGGAGTGTCGCAATGATCTATTCAATCATTTGTAAATGTTAGAGTGAAATGCATGTAATCACATTTTGATTGGTTATTGCCAGTCAAGTCAAGTATCTCTCCTTATCACTTTCTTTCATCAAGATTGACTGAATCTAAACATGACGGGACAACCAACACGGGGAAAATATTACAATGTGCACTTTGGCTGACTCCCTCTGGCCAGTTAAAAGTATAAATTGCGTTTCTGCATTTCAGAAATGCTCCACAAAGGCTTAAACAGAATGGGAACATATTGGGCCGGTTCTTCTGACGGCACGGTTGTGTGATCTCAGCGGGGAGGGCAGCCCGCACACCGGCTGCTCTGGTAATCTCTCTGTAGAGTTCAAACACACGCGTGAGGAACGGAAGAGAGCATAGTCGAGAGAGAGAGAGAGAGAGAGAGAGAGAGAGAGAGAGAGAGAGAGAGAGAGAGAGATGACTGCAGGTCAGAGGTCGGTGAAGGAAGTCAGAAATCAAAGACAAATCTTCATCAAATGTGTAGTTTTATGTTTTGGGAGAGGATTGGATTATGCATTCACGGTACTAAGATAAGATAGAACTTTATTCATCCCGAAGGAAATTCTTGTGCCAGAGGGTGCTCAAAAATACCAACAACATAAGAATAAAAACAATAGAATAATAAATGTACAGTGAATAAGCGAAAAACAAAAATATAGGTACGATATTTAGTCAACAAAACAAGTTGGCACATCTCTGATTTATCGCAATTGAGCTACATCCGTGCTTCCTGCAGTGAAAAAGTACATTTCTATATGAGCGACGTGCATTTTTAGCTGCTGGCATTAGTCTTCACACGTCGCCCCCCCGACATGTTAATTTGCGCGGGGGTCGCTTCCCAGATTAGCTCTTCCTAGATGGCTGGCATCTGTGAGGTCAAAAGGTCAGCTCAAGGGGGCGGGGGGGGGTGGGTATATCCCAGTCAAGTCAAAAAAGATCATTGGCACATGTTCCCTGCCATCTTGACCCTGTTATTTAAATTTGATTTAGCGAAGTCCACAGCCAATAGGATTACAGACAATCTTAGAATGTGGAGATGAATTATCTACACACACACACACAGCCTGCTTGCAAATATTTCAAGCAACCTCTTCGAGAAAACACGACGTATACAACCTAACCCAACCATATCAACTGAACAATGATTTATTGATTCATTAAATAGCCATTCACCTCTAAATAGATAGCAAAAATCTTACGGCTGTCGGTGTGTATACTATACCTACATGGACAATGCTAGTATGCTAATGTCTTTGCTTATTCATTGATATAAATATTTGATTACATCTGATGTATGCCTACATACTGGAATACTGTAGGTTTTATAGGCATTAGGATGTAGGCCCTATGACCTTTACCCTCGAACAATACATTAATTGTCCATTTGTGTGTGTGTGTGTGTGTGTGTGTGTGTGTGTGTGTGTGTGTGTGTGCGTGCGTGTGTGTGTGTGTGTGTGTGTGCGTGTGTGTGTGTGTGTGTGTGTGTGTGTGCGTGTGTGTGGGACCCAGCCACAGACATTGTACACTTTTGTCGTCCTGCATTTTCTCAGTCTCAGGACATAGTGCTAAATAGCTAAATAACTCAGTTATTTAACTCCTACCGTTAAACCCATGCTACTTAGCATCGGCAGGTTTGACGATATGTAAACATAGCAGAATGGGGGGAGCCACCCCAGCGGCATGTCACCCCGGCTGGGTTCAACAGTATCAGGGGGCACCCCAGCGACATGTCACCCCGGCTGGGTGTAGCAGCATCAGTATTGGGGCACCCCAGCGACATGTCACCCCGGCTGGCTGGGTGTAGCAGCATCTGGGCCGCCCCAGCGACAGGTCACCCTGACAGGGTGTAGCAAGGCGTCAGGACCCAGAATTGGACTTTGGCCACCACTGACTTTTGGCCATAAGACTCTCGGGAGGAAGTCTGAGAATGCCTTTCTTCAACCAGTACTGCCTCCTATCTTCCATAGCCTTGTAAATACACATATAAACACTACAAACCGATATCTTTGATCTGTTGCTTGCAGGACCCCCACAAAACCAAGAGGCACAGACTTGTGAACAGGTGTACTTTGACATGTAGAAGTATGATGCCCGAGCGGCATTTACTCTGCTAGCTTGCGAGTAGTGACACTAACACTGATGTAAATAACCGGCGACCCATGGGATATTAATAATGCAAAATTCTTAGGCAGACGCTTCTTTCAGAAAAGCATCGTCGCGGCGTTGCAGCGGTGACACCGACGGCTGGTTTAGAAGCAGCAGCAGAAGTAGCACCTCGGCTATTCTGGGCCCGCGGGCCGGCTATAAATACCAGAGGCTAATGTGTGAGAACAAGAGCTAGCAAACCGTTTTGATTTTCAGCACAATACAAAAAGGCTGAGCTCGGGTTCAGGTCACGATGGCGTCTTCACAAACCAATTGTAAAAACAGGTTCGACTTTCTGTTTAAAAAAAAAATAGGTTCAACTATTGCAGAGAGCGAGTAAGAGAGGCCCTTTAAGCAGAGTAAGAAGAGCTTCCGTCCAAAGATGATTTATTAAATTAAAATTAACCACAGACAGCTCTCCGCCCAGCGGATCTTTTTATAACGGTGTAAATCTGACTTGTATTCTGTTGTGTGTGTCACATGATCCTCCCCGCCTTATCGTTTCAGTCCCACCTCGAACTCTGCAATGTCTAATGGAGTAGTGTTGTCACGGTGACATTTTAAACAACCGGAACATACGACACAAATTACGCTATGATGCATACCGATCTCCATGCTTCCTCTGCAGACACCACGATGCCAACACTATGGGCTGGGGGACAGTTTTTGACAGGCATAGCCAGTGGCCAGTCATCTGAACAAACACTTGATTCCCAGCGACTTGAAACGGGCCAGTGATTTGGTACTTGAGTGTCCAGGCCAACGGTGTCCACTTTGACCAAGTAATACTAGTAAGCCTAGACCTTAGCATAGCGCTTCAACGTATTGGGTACAACCATCACGGCTGTCCTTTCGACGAGAAATGACTTGCAGATTGTCCGAGGCGTGTCCAAGTAGAGGACTGCCCTGAATACAGCCAGGGCTCATCTGGCCCACAATATCCCCCCATGACACGGACACGCAGATGCCCTATCTGATCGGAACACGAGGCCCGTGGCAAGATCTCACCGGAGCCTCTGTAACCTGACTCCCCCGCTCACGGAGTCCAGCGGCCAGTCGCGTCTCTTCACACCAGTCCCTTGAGTGGGGCCCTTAAACTGTTGTGAACCTGTTAACACCATCCAATCTGGTGCCTTTCTCCGATGCCCACATGGCTCCACATAGATCAGGCCCCCTCTGCATTTGGACCCGCGTTCCCTTAACTGAGCCCTGTTGCCGGGCAACCCTCTGTAGTTTGTGGCAAAACATGACCACGGCAGGCGGTGGCCCGGCCCGTCCGAACGGAATGCCGGTAGTTTAAACCGGCCGCCAGGATCCACAAAGTCCTCGGTGGGGGGCAGGCGGGTAAAAGAAGCACTTCAATTGCAGACCATTAGCTCCGCAGATTACTGCGTATTAGTTCTGCTCGGCAAAGCGATACAGTACAGTACAATGAGCGGTAATAGCGGCGGTCCCTGATTAGAAAAGAACAGTATTCCTTCCCGGAGGGTTTCTGGTGATTCTCAGCCTGTCTGAGGAACGTCAATTACGCCGTACTTTGTGGTAAAATAGCCTTACCTGTTAAAAAGAGGTACAATGAATGACAATTCAGAATGTCTGAATTTAGCGCCGGTTTACGGGATGTGTGTGTGTGTGTGTGTGTGTGTGTGTGTGTCTGTACTGCATGTCAGAATATGACATCTACACTGTATAGTTGAAGGTGTAGCTACCTAGTGTCTCCCGATCATGTTCCGCTTGCAGCCCTGTGAAGATAAATTGAGTTCAAAGTGACGTGTCAGCCCGGGGGTTTTCAATCATTAGTCTCTGTCTCGGTGGCACGCAATGGTATGCATGGTGGGCATACGATACGTCACCTATTGCACTGACAAAAGCAGGAATATACAAGTTAACAATATAATCCCCCCCCACCAACCCTAGCCCTAGCCCTAACTCTAACCCGAACCCCCCCCACCCACCCGCCTGCCCACCTGTCCAGTGTGGCACGACTTGTGCAGAACACATGGGGGGGGGAATCCACAGATGGCAACAGGTGGCGGTAGCTGCTGTAGAGGGGTACACCCACACCGGTCAGAAATAGCCTTACAATGGGTCAGAAGATGGAAAGAGGAGGGTGAGAGAATGGCCGACCACCGCCACCCCCTATTTTAAGGCTCTGACTGAGTGTCAGTCAGTCTGGAGACTGGGGGACGCTCGCATCCCAGAGGCACCGGCGGCCGGCGATATGTTTCATATTCCACAGACCTGACCTAACAAACACAGTCGCTGTACCGGTATCCGCAATTCGGCCGGTACCACAATTCGGCCGGTCCAATGCCTGGGGCTGGGATACAGTGTTGTCGACATCTACATAACACCACCATTATCCACATGACAAGAAGCCAGCACATATTCCAGTTCGGTACATCTATAGGCCTATCCCATTTCGGATCCATTTAACATTTGGCCAAGTAGAAACTTGAATTCATAGGTTCTATGGCTTTTGCCACCACATCGGACTGGCTTAAGAGTCTCGCTGGATGATTTAAGCAACCTCCTCCACTTCTCCACCACCCCGCTCCCCCACCGCCCAAATAACCTGTCCTCAAGGTATGTCACGGTGGGTCGAATTTGCCATAGGAACACGGTCGGGGCAGATGACTTCTGGGCCCCTGCTTTCCTGGCCAGCAGAGAGGACATCCTCCTTTAACCTTGAGGCCGGGAGGGTCGTGTGAGAGGGGTTAGTAGTAGTAGTAGTAGTAGTAGTAGTAGTAGTAGTAGTAGTAGTAGTAGCTCATGTCTTGTGCTATCGGGACAAAGCAGGGATCATGACCTGGGAGGGAAGGGGAGGGGTGGGGGTGGGGGGGTGGGGTTTGTGAGGATTACTACTATCAGCGGAGGGATGTCCCAGGCAGACTGCATGCCATCGATTGGGGAGCCTCATGGAAACACTACGCCAGCGTAGCCTTCGACAGCCCCGGCGTCCTGAGGCGGTTCCAAGTCTGTCCTTTCGTAGCGAAGGATCGGCGCCCAGTATCGAGTGGCAACAACAAACACAACGCAAATGTAAACAAGCTGAGTGCCTGATCTAATCGGGCATCCTGAGATGAGGGAGTAAATGGTTATCTCTCTGAGTGTATGCGATGAGGAAGATCTGGACCAAGTCCCATTAAGAACGATTGATGTGGGAAAGAATGAGACAATATTGGCTTCCTCTTTTGTGGCAGAATGTTCTTGGCGCTACAGCAAACCCTACATATAATGGATATAATCTGAAAGAATTCTTGAACTTTGGATAAAGTATTAAAATATATATGAGCATTTAGTAATTAGCACTTAGTAATTATGAAACTCGTTCTATTCGGCTCTATTCTTATCTTCAGGTACCACAGTGATATATTGCTGCCTCTCCTTCAACAAATGTACTCTTTGTAAGTCGCTTTGGATAAAAGCGTCTGCCAAATGCCCTAAATGTAAATGTAAACATTTGTTTAAAGTCAGTATTTTCAAATACTGTCCCACAGGGGGGAACATTTTTGTCAAATTTCAAATCTTTTTTCAGGATTTCAAATCGAACTTCTGGGTTGTGGGTTAAAAATGTTCTTTTAAACCCACAACTAACTAATAACTGACCAATATGCCCCTCTGGAGGGGGGTCGACATTCCTTTAAGTTTCGAAAAAACTCTCATTAGTCACTCAAGAGTAAGCAAGGAGTTTCCATTTTCAAATTTGATTGGTTCCATATTGAAAATCAATACAGTGCCCTTGTGAAGCCGCGGACAGCTCCGAACAGACACCTGTGCATGGCAGCGGGGGTTGACAGAGCCATGGAGGTGTGTGAGGGGCGGGGCCTCTTTAGCCCCGCCTGCCCGGAGAATGCATGTCCCTACATGGCCAACTGCTGGGAATAAATTGTGATTGTGACAGTGCAGGATGACAGCAGCTGAGGGGTTGGGGGGGGCGGGGGGTGGCAGAGAGGGGTGAGGAGTCCACTGGGCAGGGGGAGAGGGGTTGAGGAGGGTGGGAGGGTAAATCCGTAATGGGCAGTGTTGGGTTTCAGGAGTGGTGGTGGTGTGTTGCTGCTGCTGCTGCTGCTGCTGGAGGAGGTGATGGGGGGGGGGGGGGAGTGAGGGAGGGGGCTTCCAATCTTAGACACCTGACAGCGGTCAGCAACATGGAGGCCCCCGGCGGCCGGCGACAGGGCTGAGAACCACCTCCACCACCGCCCCCAAGGACGGACAAGGGTGACGGGCCGAGGGAAGGCGCCAACTGCTGAGAGGAGATGTTCAGCATTTCCATGATACGGGTTAATCTGCAGCTAACCGAGGGGTGGTCCGCTCACGCGCCGGGCTGGCCACACGCCACCATTTGGCGCCACATTTTTTGTGCCATATTGGTTCCCAGACAGCCGCCGTGGAGACCGGGACTCCGGGCCTTCATTCAAATGAACAAAACGGAGAATGTATTCGATTCATCTAAACGGACGGGACGTCCATTAATGTCAGCGTCCAACAGCATCCAACAGCGTCCAACAACAACTGTAAAAAAGCGTCCACCTTTAAAATGGGAAATTAAAATGATCCTTTCGAAACGAGAAGGGTTTCGCTGGTGTCTGGGGGGTTTGTCACATGGTCCCCTGTCTGCTTTCCATCAGATGGTGGAATTCTTTCAGACAGCTGCCACAATGTCAGATCACAGGACACACACAGAGAGAGAGAGAGAGACCAGCCTTCTGCTGTCTGTCTCTCTCATGCAAAACGTCTATATGCTCTATGTCTCTCAAGGCATCGAACTTGTTAGCTGACACGTCGTAACGGATTTATTCATTCGGAATAGAGATAGACGAACACGTCGGGCCTTGAGCTGCCAAACAGCCCCCCTTGCTCCTGTGGGTCTGCTGGGTCATTTACCAGAAGCTTCCGAGCCGTCCCCTATATCAGAGCAGTTACTGATCACACGTCTTGTGTATACGGTCTCACAGACGTACAAACCCGAATCGTGAAATACAGTATGTCCTGAGGTAGCAACAGGTTAGTGGCTGAGCTACAACCAGTTGAATGACCACATCGAGAGTAGGAATGGTGCACCTACAGCTATCTGCAGCCACCAAACCTACAGAACCATGCAGGGAATATCAAACATGCCCAGGGAAGGGCATTCAATTCTTTAATCATCCTCCCCTTAAAAAAATGGTGGCAATCAAAGCCCATGTTGTGATTTGGTGGCCAACTGTCAGCACACAATTGGGGCATTCACTTGACAATACCCCACCCGGGGATTTCACCTGACATACCACCCACCTGACATAACCCCCACCCTGGAAATAAAAAATAAAGAAGGTAAACGGTGGTCTTACCTCCTGTGGCCTGCAAGAGCAGCAGGGAGACAAAGCAGCAGACTGACACTAGACCCTTCATGATGGCTGCCAGGAGAACTCTGATAGCCGCGCTGGCTATATATACCGAGGCATGAAGGTCGAAGGTCACGGGCGGGGAAAAGGGGGCAGGGCAAAAGCAGAGCCAGCCAGTTGGTCCGCATGTGTGTGTGTGCGTGCCCGTCAGAGAGTCACAGCATACCAGAAGGGCTCTACGTGTGTGAGCAGCTGACTGTTTTTTTTACAATTTTTTTTTATTTAGAGAGAGAGGTGGTGGCTGCCCGGCCTTCGGTGTCGAGATGCTGTTATACAACGTGGACCCCCCTTCCTCACACCCACCGCATGGGCCACTTTACTACACCACCGGATAAACTGTGACGTGTGTGTGTGTGTGTGTTCGAGTCGGCTTAGTCATAACTTAGTGAAGTTAATAGTCGGTCGCGAATGGAGCGACTTATGGGTTTAATTAACAGTGGAACTGAAAAGTATAATTGCTCCCTAGTTTTTGCTCATAGCTTTTGTATTTTTACAAATCACTGACAAAAATATGCTGATGAAGGTGTTGGTGCAACGATACAAAAATATAAACCTGATTAATCATAAATGTCATGTCAGGTGAAAAAACACAGAGAGAGAGAGAGAGAGAGAGACTGAATTCCTACAACAGCAAAATGTTTCAGTTTCATCACTCGAACAGACACATGCCGGTGATAGATTAGCCTACCAGTAGCTATAATCCACAGGTGGTAGGCTGGTAGCTGGTATCTATCCTGCATACATCTAGGAGGTGGACATTCCCACTTGTGATGTCATAAGAAATTCTGAAACCGCTTGCAGTGGCTAATCACTTGCACACCTGGTAGTATGATTTTTTGCCCCACCCACCATAGTATTGCTACTCTTATCACGTTTGCTGTACTTATTAGGTACCATCTTCCCCAATTGTTTAGAATTTATGTTCTAGAATAATCCTGCAGGAGTGAATGGGGAGTAAGCATTCCAAAACAAACAGGCATTCACCCAACTTGTAAAAAACAAAGTACAAACTTTATTATTCTGTCTTTACAAAGGCACAAGCCTCGTTATTCCCAAAACTTTTCTTAAAAGAAAAACGAAATTGCTTCTTCTTGATGACCTCGATGTCCTCCACCGGCCGAGGTCCAACAAAAAAAATAATAAAACGTATCAAAAAAGAAGCGTGAAGAGGCTACGAGACGGTGAAGATAGGACAACGACATAGATAAGGGATGGAATAGAATAAAAAATAAAAAATAGAACAAAAAATGGTTGATTGTGAGGCGAGGGGAGGGGGAAAAATAGCAGGGGGAGTGGGGGGGCAGACACGAAAACAACGGTTTTCACTCACAACCTTAAGAGCGTCAGCATTTTTTTCATACAAAACTGGTGTGATACGGGATAAGTGCTTCATGATCTGAAAAAACTTTTCTTAAACCCCCCCCCCCCTCCCATTTTTTTTTCAGACCACCGATATGTTCATGGTGTCAGTATCAACAATAAAACAGAAATATGATCGCAGGTGTAGAGATAAAGCAGAGTGCACAATAGCAGTATACATGTACGTCATCATCCAGTTTTCATTTTGTTTAAAGGGTCATCCACTTTGTTTGTTTTTGTTGTTTTGTTGTTTTTTTGTGTGCAACATTGTAAGTAAGTCAGCATATTCAAAACATATCTGTCCAGCAGTTCAATGTTCTATGTATGCAACAAAAAAAAACTGACAATTTTTGCAGAGCTTTGCCAAACTTCAACACACAGTGGAAATGTTTACTTTCCAAAATAGCAGTAAAATGGAATTAAAAGTGATTTCTTGGAATGTCTAGTTTTCATGTACGGAACTTCAGCACCAAAAACAAATTGGTGTTGGGGGGGGGTGGAAAGATAAAAAAATAAAAGTTAGACCTACAGCCATCACTTACCATCCGGTGTGTGTGTGTATGTGTGTGTGTGTGTGTGTGTGTGTAAGAGGGAGACCGCGAGAAGGAATCAGTTGGCCATTTTAAAGGGGTCCTAGACCAAGCAGATGTGTTAAGACGAGAGGTTTAGATTAAGGCTGGCCCCCAAGGGCCACCACGGCCCTTATAGTAAGGCGAGCCGTTGCGTCTCAGCCCCGACGCCTGTCGCTAACAGTATCGTCACTCACAGTCGCCCGTGGGTGGGTGGGTGGAGCTAAACTCAAGCTCCTTATCAACAAAACATCAGGGATCATGGTCGCACTGGGACACAAACCATCCCCTCTCGCTCTGTGGGCAACAAACCATTAATTTCATGTGTGTGAAATGAATTGGGGGGGGGGGGGGGGTTGTTGCCAGCATTCTCTCATGTGTGCGTGCGTTGAATGAGAACAGTCCCCCAGTAGGCTACTACGATAAGCGGCTATGCTAATATGAAGCAGTTACCCTGAATAAAAGCAGCCCAAAAATAAAAAAAAACAACAAAACCCCACAAAACAAATAAGGAATGAATGATCTCAGCAGATTGCTCATGCAGACGTGCGTTGCACAGCTGGCTTCCAGAGAGTCCGTGGCTACGGTGGGTGAATGATGACGATGACGATGATGATGAAGATCCCCCAGTGGGAGTGACTCGTCCACAGTGAAGGTTTTCGTAGCCTGGTGCTACTGAGAGGTGAGGGTGGGTGGGGGGGGGTGTAGGAGTGTGTGGAGAGAGGACGTGGACACATTTATAGATGGTAACACCGGGAACCCAGCCCGGCGGCAACAACGTAAAAAAACCCCCAAAAAAACATACAAAAACCAAACAACAGTTGGACAGTTGAAGTGCACACACTCTGCTGCTGCCCCTGCAGAGCAGTTTTCATTTCCCTTGAGCACCAATAAGATTTGCCCTCTCAACAGAGCGCACGGAGACTCCGTCTGAACATAGCCACTCACTGCTATGACTGCGCTTGTTGCTGGAATTCCAAAATAGTCCAGGCGGTGAAATTGATTTATTTGCGAAAGTCGCTCTTCTTGGTCATTACGGTGAGTTTGCAGACTCATCTTGTTTTTGCACAAATGTTTTGTGCAAATGTTAAAACTAGCTAGCTGTATTTCAGACAAAGATGGGAACGTCGAAATAAAAAGAAAATCAGAAGAAAAGCAGAGAAAGCGAGACAATGGTGCATGCATATGTTCAGCAAAGCGGGACATTGAAAATAATCGTTGGGCTTGCAGTCAAAACTTACTTTAGTAAAACTTTTGCAAATAATCCTGTTTCACCGCCTGGACTTACTTTGGAATACATAGCAAGCAACAAACACAGTGATATTGCTGAGTGGTGAATGCTTTTTAGTTTGTTGTTAGATAGCTTCCTCTCGATGTTCGATTGAATGGTGAAATAATCGGCAGAACGGTCGCTTCAGACATGACCACTGCAGAGCGCCTGCAGTACAATCTCAGGTTGTTCTTTTGTTCTTTACCTCGACAACAAAAGAGGCCCCGGGTGAACACAACATGAAAACAACACAAATTAATTCAAGAAGAATTCAAACACAATAATAATAATGGCCGTGGGGGTGGGGGGGGGAAATATACTAGTTGCCTCTGATCGAGGAAGCAGAGCGAGCCGCTAGATCTGCTTCTTCCACGAGCTCACAGCGGGACAGACTGACAGACAGACATGGCTTTGAAGCAAGTGACACACAAAAAAGGATCCACCAGAAGTGGGGGAAGAGATAGAAAAAATAAAAAAAGAGATTATAGCAGGCATCCAAAGCAGCAAGTCAGAGTGCAAGGGGATGATGGTGGTGGGGGGGGGGGGCAAAGGGGCACGATTGAAGAGCTTATAAAAATGGAAAGTACTTGTAGATCAGACAGTATTTACCCCCGAAGTCCATGCTGTCGACGCACGAACAAGCAGGGCAGCCGGTCGGAGCCAGTGAACAGCCATAGAGAGCGCGAGAGAGAGAAGGAGAGACGACAGGAAGTAGAATATATGCAGTGTCCAAGTGTAAACCAATGGGGGGCGAAGCCAGTGCGGCACAACATGTAAGAGTGCTTTTTTTTTCTTTCTTCTTCTTCTTCTTCGAAAAGTGTCTACCAACTAATTATGTCCATTTAACCAAGAGTGCTGTAGGATGTGCACACCCCCCCCCCCCCCCATTTTAGGTTGGGGGGGGGGGGGCGGGATCATGTGAATGCGCATGTGTGCGCGCGGGTCACTGAATTGATAGGCCGTGGTGGGGTTTTGTGGCGTTGCTCATGGCAACATTGAGTCGTCGGGCCCGTCGCTGTTGGAGGCCGTGTCCGAGGTGGCGGGGCTGGAGAGGGCGCGGCCCGAGGACACGATCACCGCCCGCCGCTGGTCCTCCTCGCCCCCCGCGCACACCCGGCCCTCGATGTGCTGGATTGCCTTGACGAGGGAGGACACCAGGAAGACGTTAAAGACGTAAAAGGGGCGACACCACCATCTGGTGGCCATGAGCAGTAGCTACTCATATGCCTGTACAGTACGAGATCGAACGTCACCGGCCATGCAGTCGAAAACTTAAACAAACCAAGCACTGGAGCAACAATGAGGATGTTGGTATTCAGGAGTACATGTCTGTGCTGATCTGTACAAGCTGCACTTATTTTTATTCATTAACTCATAGAATTGTTCTGATTTAGATCTTAAGTGATTTACTGTCAGTATTGCCAACTGTCAATCTATGATACTTCTCTGAAGCAAAATCAAACGATGTTTAACACCATCATAGAAAACTAAAACCAGAATAATATATCTTTTAAATGTGTAAAAAGGTCCGTCTGTCTCAGCGCGCTCCGTCGACCCACCTGCACGATGGTGTCCAGGTTTTGCCGAGACGTCGACACGGCGTTGATGACGGAGGCCGGGCCCATGGTTACCACGGTGACGTGATGATGCGGCTGGGGGGTCTGGGCCGGCGCCGGGACGATGACCGTGGCGTGGTGGGTGGATTGGGCGGGGGGGCTGCTGGGGGCCGACGACTAGAAGAAGAGAAGAATCAAAAATAAATTAAAAAAGGCAGATCCAGTGTTCATTGTGTACGCTTGGAAAACAAATCACCTTCCTGCTCGCCATCAGCAAGCTGTGTATGAAAAATGTTGCGTACGCTAGGCCCGGGCGATACGACTTCAAATTAAGATCGCAATTATGTAAAAGTTGTATTACCTTGACTACAATTAATGAACGATAATTTATTTTATTTGCTTTTTTCTCTCCATACTTCTCCGACATTTCAAACCGTTGAAAATTAACCAAATGAACCAACACAAGCCAGATTGCGTCCGTGAGCGGTTCTCAATGGCTACATTTTCCTGTTAATTGGCCCGGCCCCTACACACACACACGTGCGCGAGCCACTTGACTTGGCCGCCAATGCTGTCTGTGCAGGAGACAGTAGCAGCGGTGAGAGGGGGGATCTGTTAGCTGGCCATTGACGAGCCCATAAAAGTGTCAGTGGCTCCGACAGCTCAGAGTATGGACGTTAATGAATCCCTAAACAGCACCGCTACACTAACGCTAACGCTAACGCTCCCGCGGCGGCAACATTACGGAACTGCTGCGTGTCTGCAGTGTACTAAATAGGAGGGCGGGGGGTATCATTAAATATTTAGACATTTGGGTCTAAATGAAAAGAGGTTTAATTCCCAGCTGAAAGGCGCTGGGGGTGGGAATGGGGGGTACAGCCTTGTTGTAAGCATCTTTAAGCAAGACCCCCCCCCACCCCCTCCTGCTTAACACACATCTGGGGTGCACGTGTTCAGCCCTGACAAAACGTAGCAAAAAGTATATTTAAACGGAAACAGTGGTGGTGCTTGTAACACACTGTTCAACTACAGCAGCAGTTCTTTTCTAAGCAACTTCTGAGCCTGATGAAATCAGTTTAAATGTGCGTTTAATACTACAAAATAGCTGAATACAGCCACATGAATATAACTATGAATATAGAGATATATTGATGTGGCTGTTGATGGGTAACACCTGTCACACCGTAGCCTTGTGAGACCATTCCGATCTTGTCCAACCATCCATCCATTTTTGAACAATCAGCGTCCTCCTGGCAGCTACGGGGGCGTGTTTTGGAGGGCGTGGCGACAGCGAGAAGCAAAACCGTTTGTACGGACACAACAATGGCAATAGGCTGATGGATGGTTCATCCAATCACCTGCCAGGGACTTGTTTTATAAAGTGCCCGCCCTTTTTCCAAACAGTTTCCAATGACGACTTCCCACAGCTCAAAGCCTGTCAATCTGGTGGGAACCGTAGCAAAATGGCGCACACCGTCTTGAACACGGCCCCTAAAAATGTGTTCAGCGGTGGGCAGTTTGCATACCTGTGGGCTGCCTGCCGGAGTGACCTCCATGTCCAGCTGCTCGTGCTTCTGCTGCAGCTGCACCAGGCTCTGGATGGGCTGCTCCGGCACCTGCTGCGTGATCACCTTCGGCCTCTCCGGGTGGAGCTGGGCATCCAGGCTCTCCATCTGGGGTCGCCACGCCACCAAGGGGCCACCAGGGGGCAAGAGAGATCACACCAGATGTTTTTAACTGAAGATTAGGTAAGGGCCAGGGCAATATGGCCAAAATCATCTATCCCGATACAAGTCATTGAATATGCATCTATCTATCTATATGTCTATCTATCTAGAAATCTAAATGAATACAGAAATAAATGTGAGTCAGCATGTTTTCTGGTAATTCAATAAATAAATAGTCTATATAAAATAATCACATTGTAAAGCCTATTTTTGTATACTCCTGTATACACAATGAAATATTTTTTTTTTTTACAAATAATCAACAGTAATGGGGATATTATGACTAAATGGGTAAAGGCAAATAATACGAGAACAGGCTGGTAAGTTCAGAAAATTACACCACTTTACTGTAATGCAGCATTTAAAACAACAGGAAAAACACTGATGCCATATCATGATATAATCGATATCTTAAATCTAAGACTACATCTTGTCTCCTATCACGATATTGATGTAATACCCATATGTTGCCCAGCCCTAGGATTACTACCTAAACTTACAAGTCATATAAACACAAGACTCCTCCCTCCCTCCCTCCCTCCCTCCCCTTCCTTCCTCCTTCCTTCCCTCCTCCACCTCCTCACCTGCTCCTCCAGCATCATCCGGACGGAGCGTTCCTTCTCTAGCTGCTGCCTCAGCTCGATCATCTCCCTCCGCAGGTCCTCCGCCTTCTCCTCCTCCAGGACGATGTCCGGGGAGCCGATCCCCTCATCCTTCTCCTCGGCACGCCTCCTCTTCGGGGAGGAGCCGCTGAACTCCTGCGCGGGGGGGGGGGGGGGGGGGGTGTCAACATTGAATTGATGGTGCAGAGATATGGCCACCATTTTTTTTCTCAATCACAATATATAAATATATAAAATAACAAATAGAAGTGTCGTTAATGTTGTGCCTCACTATAATTGGAGGAATCTCTATGCATGAATAGATTTGATCATTTTTTGAATTTCTACATAATTACTTTTTTGTTTTTATCATTTTTGTTTTTCATACTTTATTGTAAATGGTTCCCCCTAGTACTTTCTGTTTAATGTTCACTGTTCACTGCACCAATTCAAAAAAGTACATTCCTTGTCTGTGAAATCTACTTGACAATAAACCATGATCAATACTACAAATAGTCCTCAATTCTTCAGTAAGCTAGAACTACATCTCCCAACACTAGTATGTACACACTGATGGCACCTCATTGAGGGTGACTGGCTGACTGACTGACTGACTGACTGACTGACTGACTGACTGGCAGCTACTGCACTGCACCGTGGCTGACCTGTATGAAGCGCTTCAGCTGACTGTTCTGCTGCAGCAGCCGTGTCTTCTCCTGCTCCAAGCTGAAGATGTAGTCCGTCGTCTGCTGTAGGATGGCCGCCTGTGCAGGGGAGGAGAGACAGGGGGGAACCAGACAGCCGCAGTAAGTATAACCACAGTAGTCCTACAACAGGGAATAGGGCATTTCATCCTGTGACGTGCGCCACGTTCACTGCAGCCACCACCTGAGAATCCATCTTGCCAGGCGAGTTCAAGTTAACCTAGTTGGCTGAACCACAGCGGTTCGGACCAATCGGCGTCCTGTCAGGAACTACTGCCAGCCACGGGCGTTGGTGAAAGACAGATGGTTCATCCAATCACCTGCCAGGTATTTTTTTGAAAGTGCCGGCCCTTTTCCCAAACAAACAGTTTCAAAAGGATGACTTCCCAGATGATTCTGCGTGATAAGCCACCTGGTGCGTCAGATTATAACTTGATTTTATGAAATTCTTTTGACGGTTGGTTTTTAATTCTTTAAGCACTCAAAATGCAAAAACCAATTGGGGCAAAAGTGATGGCTGCAGTTATGTTCTACGCTACAGTTTAAAACAAGAGGAAGTTCTGATGATGCGGTGCTTTTGGCGAAGAGGGATGCTGGGATGTGGGACGGGGATCGGGAAGGGATGAGAGGTGGTCCCTTGATTCGCTCCCTTCACGTGTTTGTGTTTGGAGACATGGTGCCCACTTTTCTGGACACCGTGACAAATAATTACAAAATATTCAAATTTGATAGGAGAAAGAAAATACCTTAAAGTAATAATAATAATAATAATAATCATCCCAGGTCATGTCGCATTCAAAATGCACAAGAAAACATTGGTAAACAAAGTGGGATTTATAGTGGCTGTGATTCAGTGTGTGTACATCAGTACTTCTCAGCACAGTTTAACAATACCGCAATAATACCGCTAACCATGATGACAATTTTGGCAAATGTCATGCCGGCGTTTCATCTCTAGAGGTTGCTGTGTGCTTGTGGCGCTTGGAGATGTCATGTGATGTGCAGTACACACCACAAATCAGGGAGGCCCATGATTGATGACATCATATTTTATTTGTGCAGCTCACACACAGCGACTCTATAAATGAGGTTTAAGCCCATCATGACGAGACGCCTGCAGGACAGGAGGAGCTGCATGAGCTATGTGTGTTGTTAGATGTTGGTAATGCACTCAGAATGGGGTGACAGTAGCTCAGGAGTTAAGAGTGGTTGTCTGGCAACAAGAAAGTTGCTGGTTCGGTCCCCGTGCTCCGCTTAGCTGAGTGTTGAGGTGTCCCTGAGCAAGACACCTAACCCTAACTGCTCCTGACATGTTGGTTGTTAGCTTGCATGGTTGACACCGCCGTCGGTGTATGAATGTGTGAATTTCAGGCAACTGTAAAGCACTATATAAATGCAATCCATTTACCGTTAGAAGGGCACTTCTGCTCTTATCGCAGGCAACCTAGCAATTATGAAACTTGTTCTATTAACCTTGCAATTATGAATGCTTGAAACCTGCTCTACTCTTGTCTTTACAGTATGTACCACAGCGATATATTGCTGTCTCTTCCAATACATTTACTTATTGTAAGTCACTTTGGATAAAGGTGTCTGCCAAATGCCCTAAATGTAAATGAGGTGGGTCAGGCACCTTGCTGAGCTTCTCCCCGTCGCTGTGGGGGATCAGCATCTTGAGCGACTGGAAGCCGGCGTTGATGCTCTGCATGCGCCGCCGCTCGTTGCTGTTGGCGATCTCCCGGCGGATGCGGCGCTCCTGGTCCCTCGCCGTCTCCGGCGTCAGGGGGATGTTGGCCAGGCTGGAGGTGCAGCGGCACACACACAAAAACAAAAAAATCCATTATGACACGATATTATATACTCTCGACTACCAACACACAAATATTTTGTATTTATTGACACATCACACTCAAAGGGCTGAATGTTGAAATATTATCTTGTGACTGTTTTGGTTCCACGTTTCCTAATAGATGATTTGACTTATAGATTTGCCACAAGAAAACGGCATTACAATTGTTTAAAACAATTAAACGCATGTGGGCAATGATGGAGAAACCTGGAGGGGAGTGATTGGGATGAACGGCCTGCCCGATCTGAACCAGAGTGGTGTTTTGTTATTGGACTTCTGTGCTAGTCATGGACTGGCCATAACAAACACCATGTTCGAACATAGGGTGGTCCACAAGTCTACCTGGTACCGGACCACCTTAGGCCAAAGGTCGCTGATCGACTTTGTAATCGTATCAGCAGATCTGCGGCCGCATGTTTTGGACACTCGGGTGAAGAGAGGAGCAGAGCTGTCAACTGATCACCACCTGGTGGTGAGTTGGATCAGATGGCGCGGGAGGCTGCCAGACAGACCTGGTAAACCCAAACGTGTAGTGAGGGTGAACTGGGAACGTCTGGTGGAAGCCCCTGTCCGTAGGGTCTTTAACTCCCACCTCCGGAAGAACTTCTCGTGCATCCCGGGGGAGGTTGGGGACATGGAACCTGAGTGGGCCATGTTCAGAGCCTCCATTGTAGAGGCTGCAGCTCGGAGTTGTGGCCAAAAGGCTGTCGGTGCCTGTCGTGGCGGCAACCCAAGAACCCGTTGGTGGATACCAGCGGTGAAGGAAGCCGTCAGGCTGAAGAAGGAGGCCTTTCGGGCCCTGGTTGGCCCAGGGGTCTCCTGAAACAGCAGACAGGTACCGGGAGGCCAAAAGGACTGCAGCTTCAGCGGTTTGAAGCAAAAACCTGGGTGTGGGGAGTTCAGGGGAGGCCATGGATCAGGACTTTCGGTTGGCCTCAAGGAGGTTCTGGCAAACTGTCCGGTGAGGGAAAGCAGGGCTTTGGCTCAGGCTGTGCTCAGTCCGGGGAGGAGAACTGCTGACCCAGACTGAGGATATTGTCGGTGGTGGAAAGAAACTTTGAGGAAGCTTCCTGAACCCGACCAGTACGTCCTCTGTGGAAGAGGCAGAGTCTGAAGACTCGGGGGGAAGTCTCACCCATATCCTTGGTAGAGGTCACTGAAGTAGTCAAAAAGCTCTTCAGTGGCAAGGCGCCAGGTGTGGATGAGATTCGCCCTGAGATTTGCCATTTGTGGACTTGGAGAAGGCTTATGACCGTGTCCCCCGGGGAATCCTGTGGGGGGTACTACGGGAGTATGGGGTACCGGGGCCGTTGGTACGTGCCATTCGGTCCCTTGTACGAACAAAGTGCGAGCTGCGTCCGTATTCTCGGCACAAAGTCAAGCATGTTCTCAGTGGGTGTTGTTGGACTCTGCCAAGGTTTGTCCCTTGTCACCGGTTCTGTTCGTGATCTTCACGGACAGAATCTCAAGGCGCAGCCGAGGTGAGGAGAGTGTCCGGTTTGGGGACCTCAGAATTGCATCTCTGCTCTTTGCAGATGATGTGGTTCTGTTGGCTACATCAGACCGTGACCTCCAGCATGCACTGGGGCGGTTTGCAGCCGAGTGTGAAGCGGTCGGGATGAGAGTCAGCACCTCCAAGTCTGAGGCCATGGTTCTCTGCCGGAAAACGGTGGAGTGTTCCCTCCGGGTTAGGAGTGAGGAGCTCAGACATCCGGAGGGAGCTCGGAGTAGAGCCGCTGCTCCTCTGCATCGAAAGGAGTCAGCTGAGGTGGTTCGGGCATCTGATTAGGATGCCCCCCGGGCGCCTCCCTTTGGAGGTTTTCCGGGCACGTCCAACTGGGAGGAGACCCCGGGGCAGACCCAGAACTCGCTGGAGGGATTATATATCTCGTCTGGCCTGGGAACGCCTCGGGATCCCCCAGGAGGAACTAGAGAGTGTGGCTGGGGAGAAGGAAGCCTGGGGGGCCCTGCTTAGCCGGCTGCCACCGCGACCCGACCCCGGATAAGTGGACGAAAATGGATGGATGGATGGATGGAAACACATGTTAACACCAGCATTCACATATATGATCAGTGATATTTCATATGCTAGATTACATGATTTTATGGCATATTAACTAAGTGAAATTACTATTTTTGGTCCAAGCTTTTTTGTTAGCATATTTCAAAAAAAGAACAGAGGTGCATGAATTTATAACCCTAATATAATATATTATATATATTACCCTGAACAATATAATGCTGCATCCAACTCCTCATATCTGTACTAACTGAACTGTTTGTGCAGACAAATGAGTATCAAGCACTGACATATCCTACACATCCATACAGTTCAATTACACAGCATAAAGTTAATAAATACAATGGGGGAGGGGGGTATTGCATCACTATTGTATTGCACTGTTTTTAATTAATGTATTACACAACCAGTAAAGGAATTCTAATTCTGGACTACAAGATCTATCATCTAGGACTACATTTCCCGCCGAGGCACGCAGCATATCCCTCCGCCTCCCTCTAGGAAGGAGGCGGCGGTCTGCAGACGAGACGCATTGACGGGCCTCTTCAGTAACACACACACCCCCTTTATTAACACACACACAACTGCTAGCCTATTCCCGTTGTGTGTAATGGCGGTGGGGGTTAACATTCGCTAGAAATAATATGGCGTAAACTGTTTACATAAAATACGCGTCAATTCGATGTCGAATGACAGCACGTTCCGTAAAATGACAAGACGCGTGTTTCCTCCGCCATTACAACCGTGCGACTTCGCTTCCCCCTCCGCGTGTCCGTCCATGCGGCAGCGTGGCAGAGGCGGCGTATAAACGCGCTAAACGGCGTGTAAACCCACTAAAAACCACACAAATCCGGCATATTCGTCGAATAAGTGAACGGCGGGAACGAAAACGATTACTACCAGTGTTCCCCGCCCCGTCGCGCCCACCACCAGCCGTGTAAATGGTGGCGCAATGCTTCAAACATCACTTTTTTAGCAACACGACGAGCCGCCAGCATGGCCGCACTGCCCGCAACAACTTCGGACCGCTCCGATCCGAGGAGCGGAATTAGCCTACAGTAGCATAATATAACGTGTACAGCTACACGTTATATTATTCGTGAAATTAAAATTCCTAATCTATAGCAACAATCGGATGCTTATGCAAATGAGGACGCGTATCCGAAACGCGTGGTTATTTAAAAATACACGAGCGATGCACCCGCGACAGTAGAGCAGCGTGGCGCGTATGGAACCACGTGGTTTGTGTTTGTTCGCGGCACAATGTCGATTTATTCGCGAAATACGTCTGGCGTGGCGTTCGTAGAGCGACGTGTAACGTGTGTGCGGTCAACAGCGCTGGATAAATGTGTAATAATTGCCGAAGCGATGTTTCCGCGGCCCCTTTTAGATCCCGCTCATCGCGAGGGTGTCTTGTACACAATAACACCAGAAATCGAGCATGTTTCTTCAAGCCCCCCCACCCCCGTCCTTAAATACAAGTGCGTACAGCACACTCATAATATAGCGCTGTGGTGCAGTCAGTGTGTTGGATCAAGCAGGAGATCATCAACATGTATACACACCTACACAGCCCACCAATCACTTCTTTCTCCGTTTTCCTAAAATGTTGCAAGGAGGGCACCTTCTGAGCGGGTACCATGAAATACTCCATGGTGGCAAGTCCAGCTTTAAAAAGGTCCCCAAATTCTCGTCGTTGCGAGGTTTCAGAAAAAAACAATGTCGAAGTTGTACATGCGAGTCCCTTTAATCCAAAAGCGGTCGTAATTCTCCGCATTCAGATGTAAATCCGTGTCTTTATTATGCAGTAGTAGTAGCTGGGAGCTGCAGGGAGTTGTAATGTTACTCGACTTCCAGCTGATGGGGTTCCCTCGTTGTGAGTGGCGCTCTTCTAGCTCACACACTCCCTCCCTCTTTCTCTTTCACCCGATGCGTGTACGAGTGTGTGTGTGTGTGTGTGTATGCAGCTGATCAGATGGCGTTCCAAGGCGGGAAACAGCTGGTAGGAATCACAGCGGCAGCAGCAGCACTACCGAAAGCCTCCTTCCGCAGAGACAGGGGACTGCATGTAAACAAAGGGCTGTTTGGCATAAACACAGATGCGATTTTGAGGGCGTGCTCACGTATCTGGTTAATTATATGACGAATGCAGTTGAAAACTAATATTCTTAATTTATGTATTATTTAAAAAATCTAGTTTTTCTTTTTTTTTCACACATTGACAAGAAAGTAAATAGGCCAAAATGATGCTTAGTATCAGCTGTTGACTGACAGGGCCATTGCCAAAAACAACAACAAAGCAGGGAGGGGCATTTAAACAGCTCAACCTGGCCAGGTATACTACTACTACTACTACTACTACTGTGTTGGACTATTATGAATATTGTTGTTTTAATTATGAATAAATACATTTTAAAATGACAAACATAGGAAGTTTGAATTTAAATTGTATTCATTAATTCCGTAACCCGATAGTGGTAGGCCTAATTATTGTTATTACATTGAATTGTTAATTATTTTTCTAACAAAATAGAATTAGCCTAATGCGGAAGAAAAACAAATCGTACTGAACCCGTAGCTAACTTACGTTAGCGTTCAATTTGCGAATGTACGTGACGTTTTGCCTGTAGCTTGCAAATGCCCCCTGCTGGTAGGGAATGGGATGATTGTTAGACACACACACACACACACACACACACTCTCTCTCGCTCTCTCAATTCAATTTCAATTTCAATTTAAAGAGCTTTATTGGCATGGGAAACGCACATTCACATTGCCAAAGCGAGTGGTAAATAAAAAGTATACTTAAATATATACAGGTCAGTAAGAAGAAATTACATTAAATTATTATATATATATAATATATATATATATAGGCCTATATATAATAATGAAAAAAACATAGTATACAAATACAAATAATGATAATAATAATAAAGTGACATTGACAGGTGATTGACAATATTTATGGAGGCTGTATTCCTCTCTCTCTCTCTCTCTCTCTCTCTCTCTCTCTCTCAATAGTTTGCTGTCGTCCTAGTGGCAACCTCTGTGAAATTGACTTTATCTGTGTAAAACCCCATTCGTGAGATTAAGGCAATTGTTGCATGTACTCATCGTGAACTTTTTTTTGTAATGATTATGTGATGCGCCTTTTCAATGAGAATAAAAAAGGTTGCAGCAGTGTTGATTTCAGGCTGGGGTCTTCGGTGGGCTACTAATAAGGGAACAGTGTTTGATAAAATACAAGGTTCATACTTGCGGATACAACTGCAGATCTAAACCGAATCAGTTGAAGGCCACTCGTTAAAATTATAGCCTCTTCAAATCTTACCTGTTGCTGCTCTCATGTTGCTAAAATATGGACCTAGCTTATGTTTAAAGTCACCCGTGTCTCCAATTACAGCCTTTAGACTGTGGTTTAGGTAAATTATTATCATGATTGTTACTATGTTATTATTCAGATTCAGTAAATTGTATTAAGGCGGCATTTTCCTTTTTTTTGGTTCATATCCTGAGAGAACCCCTTCAATGTAGGTCTACCCCTAATGGTCACACGTGACCCCATGTGAGAAACACTGGTTTAGGTAATGTAGGTTATTATTATTATGATTATTGTTATTAATAATACAAATTATAATAATAATTATTCGTATTAACTAAATTACCTACTTATTACCTACTTACTAAATTACCTACTCTTAATACTACTACCACTACAAAAAATATAATAATAATAATAATATGAAGATTTGAACCTGATGTGTGATAGATGGGAGCGAGAAAGCAGCGGGGGAGGACTGGCCACGTCACGGCGGAGGGGCGGAGCCAGCAAGCACGCGCTGAGCTGGCAGAAGTCTGGGCCGGAGGGGGGGGGGCTAGTCCGCCGCGCGCGACGAGCGGGCAGACACGGGCTGGCGCGCGGGTCGGCTGCTGCTCTCGAGACGGACGATCACGTCTCCTCCTCGCGCCCGTGCTCGGACGGACGGACGGACGGACCGAAGAACGCCGAAGAAGGAAGCGGAGACACTCGAAGGAAAAGCGTCTGAGAAACGGACAGCAGCATCACCCGCACCTACTCGGGAGGGAGTCGACATCTGGGGGGAAAAAAAGCCCCCGAAGGGAGGAAGACCCCCCCCCCCCCCCCCGGCAGCCTTCGTGACATCTCTCTTTTGGGTGACCCAGCACACCCCTCCTCCCCACCCGGAGGAACGACCACCCATAAGAAAAACCAACTTGACCAGCGTCGCCAACACGAGGCGATGCTCTTCAGAACACATTTATTTTGCGTGACACAGCCGGAGCGCTCTGCGTTGTTCGTAACGGCAACAGTTAAGACTTACAGATTTTTGGTGTTTGCATTTTTGTTTGTTTGACGGATCGGCTGCATGGAGATGCACAGCGACGTATTTAAGTAATGTGTCGTCTGGTGTGTTCTTTGGCTGTGAGATGAACCATTAACGTGCAGTGTGGTGTTGCGTTATGTTTTTTTGGTGTTTGTAAAATATGCCGACAATGGTCTGGGAACGGACTGCCTCACTCGACACCTAGGAGCATTTTTTCCCCCCTCCAAGGCGAGTCAGTTTTTGTATTTCACTTGACAATCGACAAAAACGCAAAAAAACACACATGACACACGAAACTCATTCGCGTCCGCAAACGCGTCGTCCTTTTTTTTAACGGAAAGTCTTGCGTGGGAAGTTTTGCGCCAAAGAGGGAGCAAAAGAAAACAGAAAAGTCGGAGATAACTCGACCGTATCCACATCATTTCACTCTACGGTAAGCCTCGAAATGTCTCCATCATCACGCCTTTTCAACAACGTGTCACTTCCAGGCTTTATTTGCTCTAGCTGCTGCTGCTGCTGCTGCTGCTGCTGGGTTGTATTCATGTGTCTCCGACGTGTCATGCATTTCAGCAATAGCGCACAAAACGGCCCGGGTTCAAGCAGGGCATTGCGAAGTGACCTATTTTCCTCCAGTCTACTACAGCGGTGCGTTGGCCTCTAAGTCATCATCCGACAGGCTGGACTCCTCTCCCCGGCTGTCATATCGAGGCTCGCCATGCAGACAGCGCTATGTAGATCTACGTGCCCCGACAGCGTCTGTAGCATTCAAGGGCGTAATTATAATATATATAAATGGGGGACCCCCCCCCGCCAATAGAACACATATCGGGGTCAAAATGGCCCCCCAATATATTGATAAAATGTTAGCACCGCAATTTGCTGAGCCTTGGCCACAATATCTTTTTCTGTTCATTTGATTATGGTCTATATGTCCATGCCCATTACCAGAGCGAGATGTATATTTCAGAGTAGCATGCAGTAGCCTATAGCAAACCACCCTGCCCTGGACTGTTGCAGTCAGCTCATCCTATCAGCTGTTGTGCACGATGCAACAGCTGTAATCTGTGAATAGTAATTATAACTACACATAACAATAATTATAACAACACCTACTACATAATAATAATAACACATTCCCACTCTCAACTGTTTAACGTGCATGTGTGTATTTAGTTTAAAACAACTCTCAATTAGTTGAGGTTCATGTCACGTGGGCCTCGATTGAGGAGCTATTTTCCTCCAATTAAGCAATTCCACTGTCCCTACGCCTAATTGTGTGCACACTGAGCCCTGGTTTGAGAGGAAGCCTCTCCCTATTGGCCGCCTCCCATGGGCCTATTGTCCCAGATGACACCAGAGGAACACGAGGCGGCCCAAGGCAGACAACGGGCCCTGTGCTACATTGGAATAAGGCCTGATCATTAAAACGCAAAGGGCCCTGGTACATCAGCAGAGGCCCTATCAGGGGTCCGTGGTGGTAGCATTCAAACCCAGTATGTGCTGATGCATGTATAAGTGTGTGTGTGTGTGTGTGCACGAAGTGAATATTCAGAAATTCTGATTATTATGCGTTTGTTAGCTAGATCTTTGTGTATGTGTCTCGACATACTAACCCTGACAGCTCACAGCAGAGAGTTGGAACCTGCGGTAACTCTCTTTGTAACATTATATGTGCGATGTTGTCGTCGTGTGAAGCACTGACTGTGATATACCACACGTTGTGATTAAGTTCTGTGTAAACACTTTTTGACTCAAACCTGAGCTTCAACTGTCTTCCCCTCCCTCCCTCCTCCCCCCACCCCACCCCCACCCTCTCACTGGGTGACCGTTATTTAATCCACAACCTCTGTTTGACCTGCGAATGGGCCTCCATCATGCATGTTGCAGGTGCTCGCCACATCCTGATGTTTTGTTGATGCAATCAGCTGACGGGTGCCGCTGCATGGCTGGGTCGTTCACCACCAAGCAGAGGGACTGATAACAAGAGTTGTTTCATTTGTATTACGGTTCTTCTTGACTGACCGGGGTCGAGGAGGAACAACTTTTGCGACTTCACTACGGTGCCAGATGTCCAAAAGGGATCCAGCGGTGACACATTCAGTGTGTGTGCGTGTATATGTGTATGTGTGTATGTGTGTGTGTGTGTGTGTGTGTGTGTGTGTGGTGTGTGGGGGGGGGGGGGTCGTCATAATTGTGTGTGTTGTGTGTGTGTGTGTGTGTGTGTGTGTGTGTGTGTGTGTGTGTGTGTGTGAGTGAGTGTTTCGCAGAGAGAATGCTCAGATTCAGACATGCAGACAGCTGCTCCCCGAGCAACAAGTTTGCAGAGTAGAGCACTGGTGTAGTCATACTGGTAGGAAACTACAAGCTACAAACTACAGGCCGGTCCACGTCATCCTCCACCACCACCACCACCACCACCACACTAGATAGAGCTTTCATCCGCTCCATTCCATTCCAGTACATTCGACCGGTGTCATTAGCTCCGTCCTATTCTATATCTCTGCACTGCATCCTACAAGAATATCAAAATCAACTCCTGTTTGACTCCAGCCGTAGAGGAGGGTGCCTCTGTTATTTTTTTTGTTCAGGCGTGGTGCCCCCCTCCCCCCCACCCATCCCCCAGTAACACCACCCCACCCTTCAGTATTTGTCTGTGTCATTAGACTCCCGCCCCGGCCCTCAGTCACCACAACCGTGACATCATACCTCCCGAAGTCCCGCAAGGCAAAGCAGCTGGGGGGTTTTTCAGGGTGGAAAAACATTGGGCCCTGGCGGCGAGTTTCCTGCGTCATCCAGCGCAAACCACCAGGCATGTAGCAGTGGGCTGCTGCTGCTGCTGGTGGTGGTGGTGGTGGTGGTGGTGGAAACTCACACACGACACAACACACTCGCTCAAGTCCTCACTCCTGCTCCCGCTCCCTCCTCCTGCTCCTGCTCCATGTTTTGGAAACATTTAGCCAACCCTCATAGACAAGAAGTTTTGGTCCAATTATGAGTACGTAAGTAAGTTGTCCATAAGCTTGTGTGTATTACAATCAAAAAACGTCCAAAAAAAGTTTGACTCTGTCCTACCTTCATGCTGAATATTACTACTTATTTCTTGTATGTTATCTGTAGTGTACATGCTATTGCAAAGCTATTGCTTTCTCTTGTGCAGAGTATGTGTTGGCAGAGCCACCGTGAGTTACTATCCCCCTGCAGGGCTCTATTCCTGTCACGGAATATGTATATATAGGCTAATATATATAACTGGATATATCAGTAGGTAATATATACATAATTGGAAAGCTAATGGTTGTCTCGGAGCAGGAAGGATTATAGAAGGCCAGTGATTAGGGACGCACGCAAGCCACACACAGACAGGGCCCCCCCGAAACACCCATCTTCATCTTTATGTGGAGAAAAGACTCAGCGCCATCTCCTAGACTTGCAGAAATGGCTCCTATTGTCAGAGCGCTTTAAGCTGCCTTAAACTCAGATCTCCGCTGTCAAGGGAAAACAACACCATGGCAGGAGCTTCGATGTTGCCCAACATGTGGTCAGTTAAAATGTTGGCCAAGGGCCTGCCTGTATCGCAGCTATTCCCCAGACTAGCCCTTCAGGCTGGAGTCCTCCCAAAAAGACGATAGAAAACAGTTCTGCCTCTTTTCTGACACCCACGCTGTACAAAAACTCTGCAATACTCCATGCCAATGTTAATCACCAGACAGGTAGGAACCTCACACAGACAAACACCTGCAGAGAATCCGAAATACCTCTCCTCTGGCAGACGTTCCTGGAGATTTCGCAAAAGACGGCTCAAATGGGGTTTGAAACTATGTGCGCTGTTTGCGGCAGGCAGGCAACCGCCCTGACACGTCGAATAGAGCAGCAAGTCTGCGCCCTGCCTCCTGACCCCCGCTTGGCCCCGCAACGTGGCTGTAAATGCCAGAGAGAGGACATGTCCCCTCAGCTGCAGTCATGCGTCTCTGTCTCTCTCTCTCCCTCTCTCTCCCTGGGGTGAACTGTAGGGAGGATGAGGGCTGTGTGCTGTGTTGGGTGTTGGGTGTCACGTCGGTGGGGTTCTCGCTGCACGGAGCTTAAAAGCGTCTGCAGAACGCTGCAGATTTGTATTCTCGTCTTGGCTGATGAGTCACACCACACCATGGCACACCACACACACACACACACACGCACACTTGTCTGCATGCATGTCTGTTCACCGCTCTTGCATCAGCATCATCGTTTGTGTGCTGCAATGACAACACGCGGGTACCATGCCGCCCCCCGCTGTGCTACAAACAATAGCCTTGCTAACTGCACCCGTTGCTCCTGTGTGTGTTTGTGTGCAAATGTTTTTGGGCCTGCACTCTGATTGGCCGGCTCCTTGTCCCTTGGTCCCATTGGGTGATTCTAGTAATGGTGTTGGTGTTGGACGCAACTCGCACCTTCACAGGTGCGGTGTCTCTCACGAGCCCCGCTGTTACCTGTGTTACTCAATGTCTCTCAGAGCTGTCATTACCCGACGGGTAATTGCAGGCTCTCGAAAGTTTACCGCCAGCGGGCTTGTCTGAATCGTTGTCACAAAGAGCCGACGGGTTGCTGCTGTGCAATCTAATCATTAATATATGATGCGATTTTAAACGTCTCTCACTAATTATAGACATCGCTAATACTGCTGCCGTATTCCCAACGCAGCTACACAGAGGGATAACAAAGTGTCTCTCTTAGGTGACAAATGGAATATCGAACAGGGGATACTCATATGGAGATTAGCATACAGATTGGAGAACAAGGGGAGAAGCAAGGAGACGTGATATCCCAGTCATGGAATCAACCACGCCCCCCCCCCCAATTCAGACTTTAATTGGGGGGGGGGGGTGGTTGATTCCATGACTGGGATATCACGTCTCCTTGCTTCTCCCCTTGTTCTCCAATCTGTATGCTAATCTCCATATGAGTATCCCCTGTTCGATATTCCATTTGTCACCTAAGAGAGACACTTTGTTATCCCTCTGTGTAGCTGCGTTGGGAATACGGCAGCAGTATTAGCGAAGTCTATAATTAGTGAGAGACGTTTAAAATCGCATCATATATTAATGATTAGATTGCACAGCAGCAACCCGTCGGCTCTTTGTGACAACGATTCAGACAAGCCCGCTGGCGGTAAACTTTCGAGAGCCTGCAATTACCCGTCGGGTAATGACAGCTCTGAGAGACATTGAGTAACACAGGTAACAGCGGGGCTCGTGAGAGACACCGCACCTGTGAAGGTGTGAGTTGCGTCCAACACCAACACCATTACTAGAATCACCCAATGGCCACAGAAGTAACCAAGGGACAAGGAGCCGGCCAATCAGAGTGCAGGCCCAAAAACATTTGCACAAACACACACAGGAGCAACGGGTGCAGTTAGCAAGGCTATTGTTTGTAGCACAGCGACAACACTCAATCTACACATCGTCCGACATCCCCGTAGACCGCATTCACCTCCTGTTACACATAGGGAGCAACGGGGTGTGGCCAGTCTACGGCCCAAGGCTGCATTTGGTATTTTGTAGCACAGCGGGGGGCGGCATGGTACCCGCGTGTTGTCATTGCAGCACACAACGATGATGCTGATGCAAGAGCGTGAACAGACATGCATGCAGACAAGTGTGCGTGTGTGTGTGGTGTGCCATGGTGTGGTGTGACTCATCAGCCAAGACGAGAATACAAATCTGCAGCGTTCTGCAGACGCTTTTAAGCTCCGTGCAGCAAAGAACCCCACCGACGTGACACCCAACACCCAACACAGCACACAGCCCTCATCCTCCCTACAGTTCACCCCAGGGAGAGAGAGGGAGAGAGAGAGACAGAGACGCATGACTGCAGCTGAGGGGACATGTCCTCTCTCTGGCATTTACAGCCACGTTGCGGGGCCAACCAATTTCCCAAAGAAATGTTCAGACTTTAATTCGGTGAACGAGAGCGAGGACTCTAGAGCACCCCCCCCCCCCCCACTTCTTCACAGACAGACTCATCGTTAATAGATGCAGAGAGAGTTGCAGTGCTGGTGACACATCCTCCGTGGCTCGGTGGGATGTGTGATGTGTGTGATGTGATGGTGTGATGTGTATGTCTGTCTGCTTTACCAAGGAAATAAGATGAGAGGATAGCAAAGAGACGCCTGGCTCATGCACACACACATATACACTCACTAGCCACTTTATTAGGTACACCTGTTCAACTGCTCATTAACGCAAATATCTAATCAGCCAATCACATGGCAGCAACTCAATGCATTTAGGCATGTAGACATGGTCAAGACGATCTGCTGAGGTTCAAACCGAGCATCAGAATGGGGAAGAAAGGTGATTTAAGTGACCCTTGAACGTGGCATGGTTGTCTGAATATTTCAGCAACTGCTGATCTAATGGGATTTTCACGCACAACCATCTCTAGGGTTTACAGAGAATGGTCCGAAAAAGAGAAAATATCCACCGGCAGTTCTCTGGGTGAAAATGCCATGGCCAGACTGGTTGGAGCTGATAGAAAGGCAACAGTAACTCATAAGCACTCGTTACAACCGAGGTATGCAGAAGAGCATTTCTGAACACACAACACGTCGAACCTTGAAGCAGATGGGCTACAGCAGCAGAAGACCACACCGGGTGCCACTCCTGTCAGCTAAGAACAGGAAACTGAGGCTACAATTTGCACGGGCTCACCAAAATTGGACAATAGAAGATTGGAAAAACGTTGCCTGGTCTGATGACTCGATTTCTGCTGCGAAATGCAGATGGTGGGGTCAGAATTTGGCGTAAACAACATGAAAGCATAGATCCATCCTGCCTTGTATCAACGGTTCAGGCTGGTGATGGTGGTGTAATGGTGTGGGGGATATTTTCTTGGCACAGTACCAATTGAGGATCGTTTAAACGCCACAGCCTACCTGAGTATTGTTGCTGACCATGTCCATCCCTTTCGCAACACGGGAGCACCTCAGGGGACAGTCCTGTCTCCCTTCCTGTTCACACTCTACACCTCAGACTTCAGATACAGCTCATAGTCCTGCCACCTGCAGAAGTTTTCGAATGACTCTGCCATTGTGGGCTGCATCAGAAAGCGGCAGGAGTCCGAGTACAGGAGTGTGGTGGACAGTCTCGTGGAGTGGTGTGGACTAAATCACCTGCAACTCAACATCTCTAAGACTAAGGAGTTGGTGGTGGATTTCAGGAAGCAACCGACTCACCCGAAACCGGTCAGCATCAGGGGGACCGAGGTGGACATTGTCGAGGAATATAAGTACCTGGGTGTTCACATAGACAATAAAATGGACTGGACTAAAAACACAGAGGCCCTGTATAAGAAAGGTCAGAGTCGCCTGTATTTCCTACGGAGACTCAGATCTTTCAACGTCTGCAGGACCATGCTGCAGATGTTCTATCACTCTGTGGTGGCCAGCGTCATCTTCTACGCTGTTGTGTGCTGGGGCAGCAGGGTGAAGGCAGCCGACGCAACAGACTCAATAAGCTCATCAGGAAAGCGGGTTCTGTCCTGGGAGTGGAATTGGAGTCTTTGGTGGAGTCTCAGAGAGGAGGATCTGAGGAATGTTTCCAGCACCTTGTTGAATCTATGCCACGAAGAATTAAGGCAGTTCTGAAGGCAAAAGGGGGTCCAACCCGGTACTAGCAAGGTGTACCTCATAAGGTGGCCAGTGAGTTTATATATATTTCTATATATATATTGTGGCGGCCCAACCTAGCGAGACAGTGTAGTGAGTGGACCAATTGAAAGTAAAGCAGACAGAACCAGGGTTACTGCGTAACAAACTCACGTATTTATTTATAACCGGTGAGGGGAAAGGGGAGGGGAACAAAATACAACAAAAATCTTCTTGGGATCCACCAACAAGGCCAAGATTAGCCATTCCCCATAAAAGCCACAACAAAGTAAAACTTCCAAACAGAGTGTCCAGAGGCTGCTTACCCTGAGACTGACCCAGTGGCCCATCCTGGCCCAGTGGCCCAGTGGCCCATCCTGGCCTTCACCATCCTCTGGCCCAAGCCAGTCTGCCTGGTCTCTGTTCTCTGTGGCTTAACTAGTTCTTAATTGGCCCTTAATTGGCCACACCTGGGCAGAGGCACTGAGAGGTCCCAATTGGGGGCGTTTTCTCAATACCCCAGGTGTTGTAGTACCACACCATGCCTCTGCAGCCATGTGGGGCATGGATCAGGGATCAGGACCTCACAATATACTGTATATATACACACACACATATACACACACACCAACACACATATAGAATGCACACACCCATACACACACACACACACACACACACACACACACACACACAGACCATGTATGAATACACACACACACACTCACACTCCAGCATGTATGAATACATACACAAACACATATACACACACACACACACACATGCACGCACACACACTCACAGATATATACACACACACACACATGCTGCCAGGCCATCTGAAGTAAACTGGCGCATTCCGGCCCGCGTTTCTGGCACGCTGGGGTCAGCAGGGACCGTGCATTTTTCTCTGGTTGAACTATAACCACTAATCACCCCCGCCACTACCGTAGCATTTCCCTCTGGAAACAGACCTTCCCTGCATGGGCACCCTGGAGGGCAGGCGAGCTAAAAGGCTTGGTGTGGTATCCCTCCCCCTCCCCCTCCCCCCTTCCTAACCCAATCCACCTGTATGGTGGGGGGGGTCTCTCTCTCCCCCACCAAGCCGAATCTGGTGGAAGTTTAGGGGTCGGTTCCTGTACGGCAGAGAGACCTGCACGTCCAAAGTAAACACAGACACAGAATACTGCCTCAGTCTGCCTACCCCACCCTGCCTCCCACTCTCTCTCTCTCTCTCTCTCTCTCTCTCTCTCTAAAGAGAGAGAGGTTTTCTACAACTCGCAGACGTGATGATAAACACGACGGGTCGTGCGGGCCAGGCGTCTGATAGCCATCAGGCGACTAACTGGGCCCCGGAGAAGGTGCCAGCCAACCTGACAGTATTATGCTAGCAGTGTTGTAGCGGCTAAAGTGGAGACAGGTGGTTTGGATTACTGGCTTGGACAACACCCACCCCTTGGTTTTCCAGTGTGCCCACAACAGTGCTCAGCAGAACATTATGGCACAGAGCGTTGGCTGTAGATGTCCTCACTTTTTCTTTGGAAGCAATAATGAGCCAAAACGGATAAAAGGAAAAAAAAAATCTAATACTTTTTCGGTGGGAAAATGGAGAGAGTCAGTCAGTCTCTCTCCAAGTCTGGGCCTATGGGCCTATAGCTCACATCGCTGAATATGTAGCATATCCCGACCTGTTAGCTTAGCTAGCGTGCAGACTTTGCCCCATCTCTCCAACGCACACACACACACACACAAGCAACAAGCATTCACACACACATACACACCACACACACACACACACACACCTCACTCCTTGCAACTCCATATCCTTGCTTTCTTCTGTGGTGTGCTCAGCTAACCCCGCCTCCTCCCCCATCCCCTCCTCCTCCTCCACCCCAACCCCCCACCCTTCAACTCCCACACCAGCACTGCCTCACATTTTCCTTACCCTCTTCCCATGAGTCTCGGCTTCACAGCTTGCCATTTAGATTATATAAGGCGTTCTCCGTCGTATAGGCCTACATGCAGAGATGGAGAGAGGGAGAGAGAGAGACAGTGAGAGATGGAGAGAGAGAGAGACAGTGAGAGATGGAGAGAGAGAGAGAGAGAGAGAGAGAGAGAGAGAGAGAACAGGGAGGAATAAAAGAGAGGGAGTGCAAAGGGAGGGGGCGGGGGGGGAGGAAGGTTTGGCGGCTGTAACTGTTTACCCTCTCTGGTATTGAGGAGATGTTGCCAGCGTTGATTTAATTCATATGTTGAGCCGCTTTGCTCCTCGTGAGGGGACAACCGTGTACACTCCTCACTCCTCGATGGCCACAAGTACCCCTTTAATGTTAAAGTGATCTGCTCTTATTGGATGGATTTATCGGACTTGTTACGATGTTACTATTCCGAATTACAAAATTATATGTAGGTGGTATTCATTTGAACACGGCCTTGTTCATGTCACACAACACTTATGGTAAATAAAGAATGTTCTATTTGTTGTCCCGCGGTGGCCATCTTAAATGTGGCCCCATATCGTGGGGCAACGTCACCCTGCAGCCCTGTCCCGTCTGTCTCCGGTGGTTACCCAATTCTGCCTCTCAGTGTCCGTGTTTGTTTCTTATTTGCCGGGATCTCAATAGGTGTCCTGTCAGTCTGAGAGTTCCTGGAGGCATTCTAAATGTCAGTGTTTATTGATCGTGGTTCGGGGGGGGGGGGTGGGGGGGGGGGGGGGGGGGGCGTGCATCCCTGACCTTCAAAACACCAATCACGCCTCTTCTGGTGGCTGTTCTCAGAGACATTCCCAGACTGCCGATAGGTAGGCCTAACACGATGTCTGCGGCACATTTATTGAGCGGGTGCCATTCCTGTGGCTCTGCGGTGGCGGCTGCTGTTGTCAGTGAGGGTTTCTGGTTTCTTATCTGCCACATCACACAAACCGGAAGTAGCAAAACAAATCTAATCAGGACTTCAGTGCTGCATTTTACGACAAAATGTCCGTCATCGTCGAAATATCTCCCTCTGTATATCCCCTCTGCATCTGTTTTCCCTCTACTTCCTCTCTCGCTCTCTGTCTCTCTCTCTCTCTGTCTCCCCCTCTCTCCTTCTCTCCCCCCCCTCTCTCTCCCTCCCTACCACCATCTATATTTCTCTCTCTCTATCCTCTCTCTCTCCCTTCCTATGATGGAGGAAGCCAAAGATAAAAAGCTTTCGGATGGAGCCTGTCACTCAGACAGACTGAGACACACCAGCAATAGAGAGAGAGAGAGAGAGAGCGAGAGAGAGAGAGAGACTGATATAAAAACGAGAGAAGGAGGAGGCTGACATTCTTAACCTTGACTGACTGGTGTGTGTGTGTGTGTGTATGTGTGTTTATGTGTTTGTGTGTGGGCAGGTGTGCGTGCATGTGTGTATGTGTGTGTGTGTACTGGGGAGTGGTGCACGGTGCCCCATGTGAGCCTGGCACAAGACAACACAAGCTCTGTGCATACATCACGTGTGTGTGTGTGTGTGCCAGAGGGGCTGTACTTGATGTACAGTTGACAAGCTATGGGTGGGGCCTCGGGTGGGTTGGTGTTTAAGGATGCAGCAGCCTTTTAATCCCCACTGCTAGATCCCCTCCTTCTCCTAACACACACACACACACACACACACAGCCACACACACACACACACACACACACACACACACACACACACACACACACACACACACACACACACTCATACAACACACGCAACACCACACATCCATCACGTCACCTACTCTGCTAATTGCTCTCTGCGGTGGTGTGTTTCTATGTTTCTCTCTCCCTTCCTGTTTTCAACATGCTTTGGTTTGGGGAGCCCTTATTCCACACACACACACAAACACACACACACACACACGCACCCACACGCACACACACACACACACACACACACACACCACACACACACACACACACACACACACATACACATATCGGCCAGAGCTCCAGCTGCACATCTGGCCCTGCATGCACTCCCCCACCCCCCCCCCCCCCCCATACACACACACACACACACATTTCTCTCTCTCTCTCTCTCTCTCTCTCTCTCTCTCCTCTCTCTCTCTCTCTCTCTCTCTCTCTCTCTCTCTCGCTTTCTTTTTCTCTCTTACTCTCTCTCTTACATTCTCACACACACTCTCTCACACTTTTTCTCTCTCACATTCTCTCTCTGTCTATCTCTGTCTCTCTCTCGCCTTGTCTGGTTGATGTAGAGGTGTCACCCATCTCTCCCCCCCCCCCCCCAGGTTTGTGGTGTGTGGGTGGGTGGAAGGGTGGAGGTCGGAGGCTTCCGGGGTGAGGGGGGGGGAGGGGGGGGTTCTCGCAGTGGAGGGCCCCCCCCTGGCATCTGGAGCTGGCCCCCAGGCCACGCGGCCCCTGGAAGGTGGCCCTTCTTCCCCTCCCACCCCCGGTACCGGTGACGGCGGGGGCAGCAGCAGCAGCTCCCGCGGGTGTTGTAGCGTAAAGCTGGTGTTGGAGTCGTGTTACCTGCACCACGGTGGAAGAACCGGCGCTGGTTCCCAGGGAGGCCGGGCCAGCACTGCCTGGTTTTATGGAGCCGCAAACAAATGGAAGCAAGCGGCTGGGGTCCGTGTGCAGAGAGGGCTCGGTTTCTCGCGTGTGTGTGTGTGTGTGTGTGTGTGTGGTGCCATTATAACTCCATCCAGGAAATGACTCTGAGACATGCTGCACCCCTCCCAATGCTGGAGCTACCCGCTGTGCGCTGGACTGAGCTGAACCCCTCTGCACGCAGCCAGACTGTGGTGTGTGTGTGAGAGTGTGTGTGTGTGTCAGAGTGAGTGAGAGAGAGAGAGAGTGTGTCTGTGAGGGAGTGTGTGTGTGTGTGTGTGTGTGTGAGTGTGTGTGTGTGAGAGCGAGAGTGGCTGCTTGTGTGTGTGTGTGTGTGTGTGTGCAAGAGTGTGTGTCTGTGTCTGCATGTTTATGAGAGAGGGAGAGAGTGTGTGTCTGTGTGTATCTGCTTGTGAGACAGTGTCTATGTGCATGCGTGTCTGCTTGCGTGTATGCATGCCATTGTATGCGTGCTCCCCGGGGTTACATAACGCATGCGGTACCATCACCACCACCGCCACCACCACCACCAGTTGAAGAAGTCATCGCAGCGCCTGAGTGTCTCCGCTCCTCGGGAAACAGCACACTGTTTGGAGTCGCCATGCTCCCGAGACGCCGCCGTCTGCCAAGCGCCGGGGCCCCGCCGTTGCCGTGGCGAAGGCCAGACCATAGCCAATCCAGTGAGACGAGTGTGTGGGGGAAATAAAGAACACGCCTGTTTCTTATCGTTTCCACACTTTTCCGCATGTAAACGACTTAGGGTTAGGGTTAGAGTTGAGGTTAGGGTTGAGGTAAGGATTGAGGTTAGGGTTAAGGCTGATCCATACTCCGCGAGAAGCGAGAATTTTGTTCTCGCAGCCCTAGGTCAGGAGTTCTCGCAGCTTGTTCTCGACACATCAGTCGGGCCGAACTTTGTTCTCGCGTCGTGTCCGAGAACTATTGTGTGATTGGTCAATTTGAAGTGGGCGTGGTTAATGCGCTTTCCGCCGCCGTGGAATTTTGCTGCTGTGGGCGGGGCCTTTGAGTTCTGCACTTGAGTATGAAATGTCCAGGGCTGCGAGAACAAGAACAAAGTTCTTTGTTCTCGCCCTGGGTGCCAGAACAAAGTTCTCGCTTCTCCCGGAGTATGTAGCAGCCTTTAGGGTTGAGGTTAGGGTTGGAGAAGGTTGATTCAAAATGGTAGATGGGGACCGAAGTGGTGTCATCTCATATCATCGCATATCATTGTTGACTCAACAATGATAACAATGTTATCCAGGGGGGCTCACACTCCAGCAACAAAATGCTGGAGTGTGAGCTAGTGTGTGTATGAGCGGTCCTGCCTGGTATTCTCGGAGGTTAGGGCAGGTGTCCGTCTCTCCGGTGCATTCTGCAAAGACAACAAAATGGTGGAGGTGGAGGTGGGCGGGGGGGGGGGGGGGTGGGGTGATGGAGGTGCAGGTGGTGGTGGGAGTGGACTGTGCACGTGTGCATAAATCCATCCTGACGTCCACCCTCCTCATAGACCATAACACATGGTCATCTCCGGGGGTCTCCCCTTTAACGTTTAACGACGACGACCATAACCATAAACCACCGGCGTAATCACACTCCACCATCTCGGTTTTAGGGTCCACAAGGTGATATACACTTCACCGCTTGTGTGTGTGTGTGTGTGTGTGTGTGTGTGTGGCATGAGGGCGGTGCCGTTAATTCAGACAGCCCGCCTAAGCCTAGCCTAGCGTAGCCTAGCTGGATCTTCGTCGTTAAATGCAATGCACAGATGGTCCCGGAGCACTCTCCAGGAAAGACATATAGGCAGAAGGGTGGTGCTGATGGTGGTGGTGTGTGAGGAGGGGGAGGTGACTACGTAGTGAAAAGTGTGGACCCAAGAGAGAACATCAACACGGCTTGTGGTTTTTGACATATTTATCGCTGTTCAAATATTAGCCTGTTTTTTTTCTTCGTCTTCTCCTCCCTCCCTCCCTCTTCCTGTCATGGAGGTATGGCTGGCGGCGAGGGGCAGCGGTGGCGGAGGAGACGTAGCATCTAAGTGTCACTTCCCCAAAACTGCTAAGCTATGCTACGCTACGCTATGCCACGCTACGCTACTGTCCACCTCGAGACACAGCTGCTTGTGTGAGGAGGGGAGATGACATTTTTTGTATCTTTTCAGGAAAGCCTTATATGGTGTGTCGGATCCTCTCGTGAACGAGTTAGCTCCCCCCCCCCCCCCCCTTACAACCTCATAAGAGACACAAGAAAAACCACCAAAATAAGTGTCGTCAAACCCCTTCTGCAACCCCAAGGCGGCTACAACCAAACCAAAATCAACCCCGAAAGACAACACACGCGAAAATCTGGTCACTATAATATAGCGATCTCCGTTGTCATTTCACCACGACGGGACATTGATTCATTTACCTCACGCAAGTTGTTGTTTGTGAGCCCGCCCACCGGTCATGACAACAAAGTCAAGTCTGAACTTTCTCCCTCACCCCTCCACCACCGCCTCCTCCACCCTCCTTCTTTCCTCTCTACCCTTTTTTTGTTCTTGACTCTCCCGCTGAGCGACGCCCCCCCCCCCCCCCGCCCCCCGGCCCCTGCCGCTCCGCTCCAGACCCTGTGATTGCGTGCAGGAGTCAGAGGATTGCATCACTGCCTGTGGGGAGAGGCCACAGGAATGAGACCAGGACCAGAGGGGGGTGGGACACACACACACACACACACACACACACACACACACATACATGCACACACTGGGGCTCTCTATGGGGGCAGTACAGTGAGGGGAGCAGAGCAAAGGGAGAGTGAGAGAGACAGAGAGAGAGAGAGAGAGAGAGGAGAGAGAGAGAGACAGAGAGAGAAAGAGAGAGAGACAGACAGGGCAAGGAGGTGGAGAGTTC
>PIJE02000518.1:230433-242933 GCA_002895965.2 Coryphaenoides rupestris | reverse complement strand
TCATCCAAAGCTCCGTGGCACATATGTGTATTTGACGCGGCGATCAGTATTACACACACACACACACACACACACACATACACACACACACACATATATATAGATGTTATCATGAACATCAAAACACTTGGCTTTCATGTTTTTCCTTCCATTGCTCCCGCTCAATTCCCACTCCAACTCCTTGCTATGACTATTTACCCTGACATGCACACAAACAGGTTTCCTCACTACAACAATACTATTGTTCACATGGTGAGGGTTGGACTGGAACCATCGGCGGTATGCCCCCCCATCCCTCCAGTAGGTGTTAGTATGTCAGCATCACTATGTTAACCTCCTCCCGATTGTGGAGGAGTTGTGAGTTTGTGTGTGCGTTTGTGTGTGTGTGGTGGTCATGTCTGAGTGGTCTGGTAAACTTGGTGAACCCCCCCCCTTCTCAAAACCCACGTCAAAATTCACCACCGGTCTTGCGTGGTGCTGTGTGTGTGTGTGTGTGTGTGTGTGTGTGTGTGTGTGTGTGTGTGTGTATTAATGTATTAGAAAAAAGGCAGAAGAAGTAACAAATGTACTCTTTGTAATTCGCTTTGGATAAAAGCGTCTGCCAAATGCCCTAAATGTAAATGTAAATGTAAAGTAAAGAAAGGTCTGTGTGTGTGTGTGTGTGTGCGTGCGTGTGTGTGCATATTTGTTGATGTCTTTTATTCCACGCAGGAAAACATCTCGGGTGCACATTTGAACCGACGGCACGTTAATATGTTTGCTCAGCTCAGTGTGCACTGGAGTGTGTAGACGGAAAGTGGCTTTGAGACGCTGCCAAAGTGTGTGTTTGTATGTCTAGTATGGCTGTGTTTGTTTTGTGTGTGTGTGTGTGTGTGTGTGTGTGTGAGTGAGCTTGTCTCTTGCTGTGTAAAGATGGGAAGCCAATATTGTTCTGCTCTTATTAGCATCGGAGTAAAACGTATATTCACATGCGGGCTCCTGTTGGAGTGCACACGTTGGCTAGCTGTTAGCTCTTTGAATTAACCCAGGGCTATGCAAATCTGATGGGATATTAGACTGTAGGTTGACTTACTAGCTGTAGTGTTTACCGGCGTTCACTCGGCGAAGGGCGGGGCAGGGTGGGGTGGGCGGGGCTCCAAGGTTCCATATGTTCAGAGGAGGAGAGAGAGAAAGAGAGAGAGAGAAAGGTGTGTGTGTGTGTGTGTGTGGTGTGTGGGGGGGGGGGGCGGGGGGGCGTGGGTGAGTCAGGAGGTCAGGGCACGGGAGGTCTGCCCCGGGTTAGAGATTGCTTGGGGCGGTGGGGCGGGGGGGGGGCTTATGGTTTAAGTTGTCCGTTTAAACCCGTGGGTTCTGGCGGGTGCAGGCCAGGTGTGTGTGTGTGTGTGTGTGTGTGGGGGGGGGGGGATGGATGCTAGGAGCTAAGGGACAGTGGCTGCCTGAGGGTGGGAGGGGGTCAGGCGGGGGGGGTGTACAGGGTGACCATCTGGAGGTGATTGCGGACATTCCTCTGGAAGAGTGTGTGAGCAAAGGTCAGCCTTGGGGGGGGGGGGGGGAGCGGGGGGGCTGGGTGGGTGTGAGTGCGAGTGTGTGTGTGTGTGTGTGTGTGTGTGTGTCTGTTTTATGTTTGTTTTTCTTTGACTTCAGTTTCTAACAGTCTCACTATTGTTGCAAGTAGGGTGAAGAGGAATAAAAAGAAAGTGTGTGTTTATCTCGTGGTTTGGTGGAATGTAACACTGTTGACGCCAAGGCGGGAAACTTTCCCAGAATGCCTCACTGTGTGTTCTCATCTTATTGTCCGCTGTCTGGCATTCACACGAAACACCTTTGATATCGCCTGAGATCATACATCCGTTTGCTATTGGCTCACGGCGGTGTCTCCTCCCCTCTGATTGGACGTGTGTGTGTGTGTGTTCATGTGCAGGTGTGCCGGTTGTGGCCGATTGGACGGCGGTCGTCGCCATGGTGTCTCTGGACGAGCCCCTGGACCTGAAGCTGCCGCGGCGGGTGAGCGGGCGAGACCGGGCCGCTCTCTCGCCCCCCCCTCTCTCGCCGCCTCTCTCGCCGCACCTGCGCTACGGCAAGCGGGCGCGGCAGCTGTACATGGCCGACGACGGGACGGCCGTCATGGAGCCCGCCTCCCCTGGCTCCCCGCACTCCGGTACGTCCCAACGAGGTCTCTCTCTCACACCCAGTGGTGGAAAGTAACTTTAAAGTATAACTATTACTTGAGTACTGCTGGTACCTCAGTACAAATCGGAGGACTTCCCTACGTTTTTCTCTTTAGTTACTCGTTATTAGTTCAAATATAATCCATCAATAAATGATGATATTATATCAATAATGGCTTTATTGGTTAATAGTCTTTATTTGTATGGACTTGTAGTTTTATTTTCAGATTTGAAGGTGGGCTAAGGTCACTTACAACAGGCGTTTTGTTTGTGTGTGTGTATCCTATCCCAGGCGTACAGGTGGTCCCTCGGGATCGAGCAGAGACCCCCACCCCTCCAGCGGTGGACCTCAGCATGTCTCCCTCCTCCTCCTCCTCCTCTTCCTCCTCCCACCACACCTCCAGCTCTCCAGAGACCCCCAACGGAGCCCAAGTCAGGGTCAGATGCGCACACACGCACGCACGCACGCACGCACGCACGCACGCACGCACGCACGCACGCACGCACACACACACACACACACACACACACACACACACACACACACACACACACACTCTTCATGCTCCACATTGCATTGTCCCATGGAGGGTGAGCAGGGTCTCTGAGTGCTGGGTCGACGGGGGGTTAAGAGTGAGGCTACAGGGTGAAGGCTGGAGACTAGAGGGTGGATACTAGAGGCTGGAGGCTGGAGACTCGAGACTGGAGACTCAAGGCTGGAGGACTACAGGGTGGATGACTGGAGACTACGAGGCTGGAGGCTAGAGGCGGTGGAGACAAGAGGGTGGAGTCTAGAGGCTGAAGGGTGGAGGCTGGAGACTCGAGGCTGCAGGGAGGAGGCTGGAGGGTTGAGGCTGGAGACTAGAGGCTGGAGTCTAGAGGGTGTAGGCTGGAGACTAGAAGGTGGAGTCTAGACGCTGCAGGGTGGAGGCTGGATGCTAGAGTCTAGAGGCCGGAATATAGAGGCTGGAGTCTAGAGGGTAGAGGCGGGAGTCTGGAATCTGGAGTCTAACGGCTGGAGTCTACAGTCTAGAGGCTGGAGGCTGGAGGCTGATTGGTGGATGCGGTGACCCTAGCCTGGCCAGGGGAGCTGAGCACTGGGCCTGGAGGGCGATGAGTGCAGGACGGGTGGGGGAGCCTTTATCAAACACCCCCTGTGTTCCCAACAAGCACCTCTCTCTCTGTGGGCCCCACACTCAGCGACCCTAGCAGGCAGGATGTGTGTGTGTGTGTGTGTGTGTGTGTGTGTGTGTGTGTGTGTGTGTGTGTGTGTGTGTGTGTGTGTGTGTGTGTGTGTGTGTGTGTGTGTGTGTGTGTGACTGTAATCAGATTTAGGACAAGGTACTGCCATGCAGACCTCATGCCGTCTAATTCAATTCCCCCCCATCACCACCCCCCACCACCCCCAATTGAATTGACCCATGCTGGCTGTGGCCATTTAGCCTCTGTCTTCACCCCAGACAGAAGTGGACACACACACACACACACTCCCCTACAGCGTCTAACACAACAGCTCACATCGCTATGCATGCGGAGGCAGGGGCTGAGGGGAGGGAATTAGTCACATTTTATGAGATTTGTCACATACACATTTCTGACATAGCTGAAGACGCTGAGACAGCCACAGGATTGTGGTCCATTTTCAGCCTTCCATCCAATCTGCCTCGCTCACAGACACCGTGTGTGTGTGTGTGTGTGTGTGTGTGTGTGTGTGTGTGTGTGTGTGTGCGTGTGTGGATATTTCTGTCTGGTTGTGTGTGTGTGTGTTTGTGTGAATATTTCTGTCCTGTTATGTGTGTGTCTGAGTGTGAGTGTGTGTGCATGCATGTGTTTCTGTGTGTGTGCATGTGTGTGTGTGTGTGCATGTGTGTGTGTGTGTGTATTTGTATTATTTATATATGTGTGTGTGTGTGTGTGTGTGTGTGAGAGAGCACCAGATGAGGCTCAGTAAGACTCTCATATTGAACATATTAGTATTCCTGGTATATGTAAACTGTCAATGGAAGACAATAGATATAGAATCATTTAGTGGCGATCGGACAGACACTTGCACTCAGAATCAATGTTGTATGTCCACCTTTAATTCTTCCCAGGATTCTCACATTCGTTACGTGGAGGGCGGAGCCTCCTCGCAGACCTTTCAGTTCTTTGTTCCGATTGGAGCGGGGGCGGGGCTACACCTGCAGTCCTCCATGTTCATTGGCCAGGCCGGTGACAGGCGCACCTCCCCTGACCTCTCGGCGGACGAACAGCTCGCCTGTCACTGGAAGAAGGTACAATCCCATTTCCAAGACATTTACATTTACATTTAGGGCATTTGGCAGACACATTTATCACATAAGACACCTAAGCGACTTACAAAGAGTACATTTGTTGAAAGAGACAGCAATATATCGCTGCGGTGCATAAAGATAAGAAAAGAGCAGGTTTCAAGCATTCATAATTGCAAGGCTAATAGAACAAGTTCCATAATTGCTAGGTTGCGTGCAATAGCTGGGATAAGAGCAGAAGTGCTATTCTGAGTGCATTACCAACATCTAAGAACATACAATATGCTAAACAATGCTAAGTAATGTACATATAAATGTCAATGTCAGTACTATAATGCCAAAATGTACAAACACGCAAGTTAGTGCTAGGGTTCACAGAGGGAAGGGAGGGGGTGGGGGGGTCATGCAGAGTCCAGGTAAACTCTGAACAGGTGGGTCTTGAGTGTCTTGCGGATGGTGGAGAGCGACTCTGGCATCCTGACGTCGGCCGGGAGCTCATTCCACCACTGCGGTGCCAGAGCAGTGAAGAGTTGGGACTTGGCAGAGCAACGTTTGCCTGGCATAGCGATGTTTGACAAGGCTGACGCTCTGCTCTCGTCTGCAGTGTCACCTGCTGTTCGACTCCCTCCAAGATCTCGTGGATCACGTCAACGACTTCCACGTCAAGCCCGAAAAGGATTCTGGGTACTGCTGCCACTGGGAGGGCTGTGCACGCAATGGGCGGGGCTTCAACGCCAGGTGAGTGCTCTGGTGGTCCTTTAAAGGGGGGGGGGTGGATGTTCTGTGGATGTTTTCTTATGGATGTCTTATGGATGTTCTCTGGTCTCCAGGTACAAGATGCTGATCCACATCCGCACGCACACCAACGAAAAGCCGCACCACTGCCCCACCTGCAACAAGAGCTTCTCCCGCCTGGAGAACCTGAAGATCCACAACCGCTCGCACACAGGTTAGCGTCCGCCACACACACACGCCCACACGCATACACACACACAACCCATGTCCGGACTAGTGGACATGGGCAGTGGATGCGTGCAAGGTTCCAACAGGTGTTTAAATCAATATTTATTTATTTATTTTCCATTTATATGTATTTTTATTGTGTGATTGGGGTCCATTGCGACAATAAATTGCCGCTGGTGACGTCACGTGAATCTGATTGGCTGAAGCTGTTGCTTCAAATAAACTGCTTGTGGCAAAAAGCCGGACTCTCTCTGGAGAAAGGGACTCAGAAGACAACATACTAGACTGGTAGAACCAGAGGACCGGTCCCTTCAGGGTCGTTCACAACGGACCGTTTATCTGACTTTATACAAACAAACAAACAGTGTCTTCCCTGCACATGTCAAGTTCAAGTTTTGTTTATTGTCATTCATCCACACACACAGTATATCCAGGAACAAAATGGCATTTCTCACGGGCCATACAACATGACAAATACAATACAATCATAACAAGTACAATAATACAAAAACCTGTGTGTATACATAGCGATCAGCGTACTAACAGTGTGACCAAGATTGACAATGAAATATAATGAAGCGATAGAAACTATAAGAATATAAATAATATAAATAATGCCTAACTAGTGACCTCAGGTAATTAAACATGGTATAGGTAGGAGGCACAGCGGTGATGATGGTCTGGTATAAAGTGTCGGTGCAGGGTCGGTCATGAAGATCATTGCAGGAACAGAGAGCTATAGTGTATTTTATGACATTTTTAAAGCGTTAACTGTGGCTGACTTCCCGCTGCAGGTGAGAAGCCTTACATCTGCCCATACGAGGGCTGCAACAAGCGCTACTCCAACTCCAGCGACCGCTTCAAGCACACGCGCACGCACTACGTGGACAAGCCCTACTACTGCAAGATGGCGGGCTGCCTGAAGCGCTACACCGACCCCAGCTCCCTGCGCAAACACATCAAGGCCCACGGACACTTTGTGGCCCAGGAGCCCGGCTTCCTGGGCGGCATGGCCTCCCTGCTGAGGGCGGGCGGCGGCAGTCCGGGCGGGGGTCTGGGTGGAGGTCTCGGCGGCGGTCTGGGTGGAGGTCTCGGCGGCGGTCTGGGTGGAGGTCTCGGTGGCGGTCCGGGCGGAGGTCTCGGCGTCCAGGAGTCGGAGCTCTGCTACCCGAGCGGCGGCGGCGGCGGGCGCATCTACCTCCCCGGTGCCGCGGCGGCCGCCCTGCTGGGGGGCCACCGCCACGCCCTGCAGGGCCTGGCGGGCGGGGGGGCGGCGCTGCCCATCCTCTCCCCCGTCAGCGCCCGGCCGCTGGACCTGAGCGCCCTGGGGTGCCCCCCCGGGTCGCCACCCGCCGCCGCCAACACTGCGTCGGTGCTGTCGTTCCACGGTTCGTCTCCGCTGGGCCTGGCCAAGACCTCCCTGCTCTCCCCCGCCTTCCCCTCCCCTGCCCTGGGGCTGATGGCCCGTGGCGAGCTGAGGGGTCTGGAGCTCCAACACTACCACCAGCAGCAGCTGCAGCAGCAGGCACCGGGGCGGAGGCGGGGTCGGGGGGAGGACAGGGGCAAGGGGGGGTTGATGCTGGGTGGAGGAGGAGGAGGAGGGGTTCTGAACCTCTCCACGGGGGCAGGGAGCCACGACCCCCTGTCCTGGCTGGTCATCCCCCCGGGCACCGTGGTGCTGAAGCCAGCTGTGGTCAACTGACACCTCTGCACACACACATACAGATACACACACACAGACACACACACACACGCAGATGCAGACACACACACACACACACACATTCCAGAGGAGCTCAGGAGGTGGGGTGTGGATGGGTGGGGTGAACGCTTGGGGGGTGGGGGGGTGACAGGGGTTAAAGTTCAGCTCGCACAATCAAATCCAGGCCATAGTTTCAACAGCAAAGCCTGAAGAGGCCTAATAATGCATATGGCTACATTTACAACAACAACAACAATAACAACATTCAAAATGAACACACCCTCTACATGAGATGAACTTGTTTCGTCGAAAGTGTTTTGTCAACGAGACTCTTGGGACAGGAAGCCGTGAGCTTCAGGACAACGCTAAGCTAAACTAAGCTCAGCTCGGCATTTGTATCAGCGGGGGGGGACTATGGCGACTATGCTAACGCTCATGTTTTTGTATGTTTTTCATTTTCCGACCGGCACGTTGTATGCACTCGGTCCATGGGGTGCGCTGTGTTCTCCTTAAGGTCCTGGTTTTTGTTGTTATTTGTATTTTTATTTGTCTGATTATTATTATTATTGTGTATTTATGTGACTGCTGGTTGACAGTATGTGCTTGCAGCGGCCCAGCAGCAGGATAGCTAAACCATGACGATACACTACGACGCGCTAGCTGCTAGGGCCCGCTAGGACAGCCTCTTACTCATGAAGCTTTGATGTATTTCACCGTTGCGACGGTTAACGTGATTCTGACAAACTCGCTCGGCAACAGCGAGGGAAATAACCCGATTCAGATGGGATACAAGGCATCCTGCATCCGATAGGTTGGCGGTTCCAATCCTCAGACAATAGTAGTATTACTACCTTAGTTAGAATGTGGCAATTTAACCTAGCGTAGCACTTGATGGCACAGCGCCAGGCTATAGATAGTGTTGAAACCTCACAATTTGCTGCTAACCTTAACAGCTCTTCCAGTGCTGGCGGAGAACAACGCGTTTGACAATCGGCACCCTCAGGTGAAAAGAGGGTGACGCACACTTAGCCATCAGGAGGCCAGACACAGACACAGACACAGACAGGTGTTGTCACCTGGCCACGACCAATCGTCTTCTGTTCTCTTTTATTTGGATAGCGATGCTGAAAGTCACCGGCGTCATCTGGCGCCCCCGTCTGGCAGCCACGGTACACCGCATCCCCAAACGACAGAAACTCACCCTGTTTCCCAGCCCTCTTCCCAGCCTGTTCAACCCCCTTTTTCCCGTAATTGAATCAGCGCGGCCAGTCTGCTGCGTATGAAAGGGCCACTGTGGCGATCAACACTGACATGTTTGTGTTTGAGGTGACTTAGCCACAGAACCAGCTGTGAAAGACAGGTGGTCGTCTGCGCCGAGGCCAGACTTAGCCCGAGTTCTGTTGCTGAGCACAAGGGTCTGGAAAAACACCAGATCCGGAACGGACGGGCGGAGAAGTGGGTGGGGTTTGGGGTGTTGGCGGGAGAGGGGTGGGGTGGGGGTATGGTACTACGGTCGGGTAGGGGGACCACATACAGCTGGACTGAACACGACGCCAATCAGTCAGTGATAACTTAAGCCAGCCTCCACGGCTCAATATCTCCACTCATGTTTCGATTTAAGGTCAACACGCACTTAAGCACAATATATTCTCGACATTATTAAGAAAAATAAGTGCGACCATTTCATATTCAAACCCCCTTTTTGGTGGTCCTTCTGAGATATTGATTTGTATTGCAGACTGATAATGTGTGTGTGTGTGAGTGTGTGTCCATTGGGACCATTGGGAGCTACTGTAGCTACAGAGAAGAGATATGGGCGAGAGAGAGATAGAGAAGTTCGTCACACAACAACACAACACAAGGAACATTCCCTAAAGAAACTCATGCAACCCTCCTCTCTCTCTCTCTCTCTCTCTCCCTCCATCTCTCTCTTCCCCTGACTTATTTTCATCAGACTCCCTTCGTCGTACAGGTCGATCGGTAACGCCGTTTCATATGATTTGCTGTCTATTTTAGTCTGTCGTTTTTGGCAGTTGTACGGACGAGACGTCTTTGTGATGTCGAGAAACTGGCTTTCATTACGTGTGTTGCTTTTTTTTAATGCGAGCTAAGAAAGAGAGGGAGATAGAGAGAGCATGTGAATGAGAGAGAGATAAAGAGAGAGAGGCACGTCACCCTGAATTGAAAGGTTTCATTGTGACGTGATTTTAACAAACCATGCAATATGACATTCCTCTCGATGACAATCACACAATCGCCGTGACGATGAATGCGGTTGCGGTTTGCTGTCTGGTTGCTTGTCTGTCAGCTGTCTGTCTGTCTGGTTCATAGGAGGAGGATGTGCATCCCACATCTTGTTCCAAATGTGAGCCGTAAGGGCTGGTCCCTCACACCAGCCTGTCTGTCTCTCCGGGGGGCCTGCCTGTCTCTCCGGGGGGCCAGCCTGTCTCTCCGGGGGGGCGGTCTGTCTCTCCGGGGGGGGCGGCCTGTCTCTCCGGGGGCCCAGCACGTCTCTCCGGGGGCCAGGTCGGAGCCACGAACACACTGCCTGCTTTGTCTCAAATCTGACACTTGAGTTGTGTATGCAAACAACACACACATATGTATACAGACAGACAGACAGACAGACAGACACACAGACACACAGACACACACACACACACACACACACACACACAATTATGCCAAACCACCCAGAAACAACAGGCCAACAGTAGTTCCCTCAAAAGGGCCACTGGAGAGATGGGCGAGGGGCACAGAGAGAGAGGGGGGGGGGGGGGCAGTTGAGAGAATAATCAAGCATTTTGCGCATCCATGGAGGCTCCCCATCCGTCCACGTGGTGGTGGGCACCCACACACTGCACTGCAAGCAAGGGCCCCCCCTCCCTCCTCTTGTCCCCGGAGTCCCTCCCTGGCCCCCGCAGTGCACCATGCGGAAACCCCTCACCAGCCAGCCAGTCAGCCAGTCAGTCCACCACACAACCAGCCAGCCAGCAGGGAATTTAGGCCAGTGAACTCTGTCTGCCCTCTTCGTTTTATTATTTTTATTTTATAGATTAAAACCCCCCCTAAAAGGGTTTTACTTCAACTTAACCCTGTATGAGGTCAGGGGAGAACACACACACACACACAAAGACACACACACCGCCAAAGGCGTAGAAAACAACAACAGGAACACCAAGGCACCAGCGACAATGAGAGTTCTGCGTTTTAGATGCTCACACACTTCTAGAGCACAGACACACCCCGTTACACCACCCTGGGTTTCTGCATCAGGGACTCATCAGCATCATCACCATTCATAAAGCAAGCACGTACACACACACACACACACACACACAGTTGGACAATCCTCGCCTCTGATGTTATTGCAAACAGGTATTAAGACGGAGCTCACTAGACATGGTTTCCCCGGCAACAGTGATCACCCACAGGCACGACTCTCTCTCTCTCTCTCCTCCTCTCTCCTCTCTCTCCTCCCTCCCTCTCTCTCTCCTCCTCCTCCTCCTCCTCCTCCTCGTTAGCCGATGAGACCCTGACTGAGCTTGTCGGGAATTAAAGACGCAGACAGACGCTGCCACGGTTCGACACGTTTCAAAATCGATTCACAAAGAAGCTGTTTGATCCATTAACCCTTTTGCGCTCAACTTGTAATTAGCTGCACTTTTTTCCTTAACCCTCTAAGAGTACGTTGATAGGGGGGATGCCATATTAAGATTCAACTGGTTTTTTTTTTATCACTGTCAACTTTGTTTTTGTTTGTTTTTTGACTGGTTTAGAGGACCAAGGACAAAGTTAACGCTTTGTCGTTGTCCACATCTCCTCAAAATGTCTTAAATTGAAAATGATCGTGTTTTATATCTCTGGATCGATCGCATCCACTTTAAAGCGGTACACAAACCCCCCGTGGGAATTGGTAAAAGTCTAACTAATCAACACTTTTACGCCAGGGCGCTTTGAACAGCGGACTATGGGGAGCCTCAAGCTTCCGATTCCAGGACACGGAAGGCCGCGCTAGCTAGACCAGCTAGACTAACTATAGCTAAATCTAGGTCTAGCTGATTAGCTAGGTCAGTGTTCTTCTAATGACGGACATCGCAGCAGCGATGCACAAACGGTTAGCGATACGACAACGGCCGCACAAGGCCCGTTCCAAGTTATGTTTTTGCACATGCGTTCTAATGTCAGTATTTTATGTTTTCCAAGTGCCTTTTCATAGGTGAAATATAGAAGCTATAAAGTATACAAAAATATTATATGAATATATATATATATATATATAAATATATTTTCCTGCCATTATGTTCTTTGGTTGAACAGAATGCAGAATTTTAGAGTTGTCAAAGTCTCCAATTGGTACAACATAGCGATGTTCTCCTGTTTAGAGGAATTTTATTACGATATTGATAATGAGGTCAATGAAAAAAGAAAGTGTTTAATAAAGTTGCATTTTATACAACCTGTGCTTTTTCTCCTTCTGATTATTGATTACACGTTATTTCCACATCTTCTCCAGTGGTCCGACAATGCTAGTCTATAAAGCTTTTGACTCAATAATCAAATAATTAAAACTGAAATGATTCCAAAAACATTATTTATCTTAAGGAATCAGTGTGTCATTTGGTACAGCAATATGGTGCAACATTCTTAGAGAGCCTAATTGTTTCTTGTCCACAGTCAAAACAATTGTATGCATATTAATACAAATAACCACAGAACCATATCCATCACATATCCAATGCAGTATTGTCTTTGAGAGCGTTGACTCATTATATGTAACAGCATGCAAAGAGGGGGCAGGGCCACAAAAGAGTAGGCGGGACCCGGGACGTGGGATAGTAATTGGTGACAGTGGGATAGTACTTAGTGCTGACTGGTTTTTCAAAAGCAGAGCAGGACCCCGAACTGTGCTATCATTGGCTGGAACGCCAGGCCCCGCACAGGTTTGACACTGCAAAACTGAGGATGAGGTTGGGAGGCAATTTGCTGTACACTAACGGATGAAGAGCATGTTATAAATTTACATTTATATTTAGGGCATTTAGCAGACGCTTATATCCAATGGGACTTACAATAAGTTCAGTTGGATAGACGCCGAATCTGAACTAACAAAAGGTATAAATTAAGAAAATATTATCAACATGATAACCACAAATATATCCAACATTTTCCAGTCGAGCGAAAAAGAATAAGCATTTTATTGTGGGGGTTTACTGTACAGAGGCAGGGGAGGGGGAGGAGGAGGGGGAGCAGGGAGGTGAGGGCTTCATGTTTCCGAGTTCTGCTGGCTTTTGCTGTGACTTCTGTTTGTCTTGTTCCTGAATGCTGAGCTCTTCCTCCAGGCGTTCCTTCGCCCGCACCACCTGGAGAGAGCTGAGGTTGTATACCCCCTTACTG
>PIJE02000518.1:223783-227687 GCA_002895965.2 Coryphaenoides rupestris | reverse complement strand
TGAGGGCTTCATGTCCGAGTTCTGCTGCTTTTGCTGTGACTTCTGTTTGTCTTGTTCCTGGATGCTGAGCTCTTCCTCCAGGCGTTCCTTCGCCCGCACCACCTGGAGAGAGACACACACACGATCAATTATTAATAGCTATTACAGTATGTTACCCAATACAGTTACAATACGACACATGACAGTGTTAAGTGAGGGATACTCAACGAGTAGGTGTGTTTTAAATGCCACGACGCGGAGGCGAAGAACCACCCGACAACGTGAAAGCATCCGCATCCCAAAGTGTTGCACTCGAGAATCGCAAGGTTATGAAGCAAGATCTTACCGTTGTCATGACGATGGATAACTAGTTCCTTTCACAACCACATCGGCTAGTCACAGTATAAATCACAACAGGGTATGAGTTCATGTCTCCATCGCCGTATTACATAATGTTTTCCTCTGCTGCACCCCAGTCTTCACAATTATTGCATTCTCCAAATAGATTGTTAGTTTCTGAAGTTTATGGTTACAAGTTGGGTAGCGGATGATCATTAAGAAGTGATTAAAGAAAGCCGCACTACGTGTGCAATACACGGTATTAATGCACACCTTCCAGCCAATCAGAGAAGAGTATTCACCCAGACCACAGTAGAAGATAAATTAAACAATAATTTGCCATTGCGCAAAACAAAAATGGCGTTTTGAGAAACATTGTAATGAGATTGTACTCGTTCACGGTCAAAACGTCCAACAGAGAAACAAACTAGATTTATCTCTCAGCCAATCACAGAATTGTCCCTCTAATCTGATTGGCCGCCACACGCTTACCTTCGACTGCAGGTAAAACGATCCTCCCACTTCCTTGTCGTTGACTTTGAACAGATGCTCATAGTTCTGCGGAGCGGATAGAGCAGTCACTTGGTTAGTTAGTGTGCCCACATACACACACACACACACACACACACACACACACACACACACACACACACACACACACACACACACACACACACACACACACACACACAACACAACACACACACAAACACACACACACACACACACACACACACACACACACACACACACACAAACACAACACGAGGCGCTGAGGTGTATTACCCCCTACTGGAGGCGCTGAGGTGTATTACCGCCCCTAGAGGCGCTGAGGTGTATTACCGCCCCCTGGAGGCGCTGAGGTGTATTACCCCCTACTGGAGGCGCTGAGGTGTATTACCGCCCCCTGGAGGCGCTGAGGTGTATTACCGCCCCCTAGCGACGCTGAGGTGTATTACCGCCCCCTGGAGGCGCTGAGGTGTAACTGCAGAACAATTTCCTCCATGCGACATGTATCAGTAAGTAAGTGACACGGCGGACACTCGGCGCGTTTAAAAAAGTATTTATTTCAATGCGACAATGAAAATGCGTCCACCAAGCCATTAATCAAGACGGAGAACAAACAGCACTAAACGTTACCATGTAAAAAAGATTAACATTGGAAGGCTAAAGAACATCCCATATAAGACCGATAAAGTTATAGAAACCGCAGGCACGAATACGTTACACGTTGCCACTAGCGACCCCCTGTGTTCACCTTAAGAACTGCACCGTGTGCATCTCCCTGCGAGGTTGAAGTGGTCTCTTGATTCCATTCTAACTAACATCATGGTTTTGTAAACATCAACATGATTGGTTCTGGAGTCATGACAGTAATATTGCATTCTATTGTAGCCCTGATTGCAAATGGCAGCTTGCATTTTGTAATACTGCTCTGTAAAAACCTTGGCGGTGTGCTATTGCTAAATATGAGTTAAGATTAACCAGCAAACAATAACCACTCTGGAAAAAAAGCCCAAAACATGATTAACCACATAAATAAATCCCTGTCCTATCTTAAACCTAATATATGTTGTATAATTCTATACTTGTGATGGTTTACAACACCAATAAATGACTCCTAACATCCCTCTAAATCAAGTCAATAAAGTTCATAACTGGCACCAAAAAATCTCCCAAAATGGCACAATGGAAATAAGGAAATATTCTTGTTTGCATAAATACAAATTCCAGTTTATGTTGAAACAGACATATTTGTGACCCTGATGTTGTTGGTGTGTGTGCGTAGGTTTGTGTGTGTGATTCAAGATTTAAGATTCAAGTGTGTGTGTGTGTGTGTGTGTGTGTGCCTGTGTGTGTGTCTGTTGAAGTGGTTATCAAATCATCTTTAAAACTCTACAGTAAGGTCATATAGGAAGCCAATGCACTACCAGGAATGGAGATGGTGTGTGTGTGTGTACATACATGTGTGTACATCCAAGTGTGTGTGTGGTCCCTATCTATGCATAGGTTCAGAGGAAGTCCACATAAGGCGGCAGACCACCAAGAGTGAACGGTTACAGTTACAGTTGTATATGTGTATATATTTTTTGTTTAGTTTTTACAAATACATGCGACTCAGTTGTGCGACAAGGTAATCGACGTGTTAAAATACGTGTTAAATGTCAAACCTCTTGGAACCGCACACACAAACACTCATCAAAGACACATCGTGGTGGAAACGCGATTGCATCACTGGACAGTACAAAAACAAACGAATCATGCTGTGCTTCTGTGATTGGTTGGCCCACAAACGTACAGACATAATGTGTACAACTTAACGCACACATGACATTAAGTTGCTATCATGCAGACCTCCTTCCTCCTATCCCATCTCCGTGTCTAGAAATGCACTAGATGCTATCCCTGTTACTGTTACCGTTACCCAGAAGGAGGATTTGATTATGGAATACAATGCTAGCAGGCTGTGTTAGGTAGCATTAGCTCCTGTGTTCAGGCAGCAGATCCACACGACACGTCAGACACCAGACCAGCAGCACCGGGGAAATGAACGCAGGTGTGGTAACAGACAGGTCGTCTCTTTCTCTCTCTCTCTCTCTCTCTCTCTCTCTCTCTCTGGTGGAGCTAGTGGTGGCTCGACAGGACGGAGGCTCTCCATCACTGCCGCCTCCACCCTCCAACCACCCTGCACCCCCGCCACCACCACCACCACCACCACCTCTAGTCATCCTGAAACACACACAGATGTTAAAGTCACGTTAATACAATGCAACTATTTTGTGATGTCATGCATTTTGAGGTTACTGAGAATCAATCAAATTCCTTTAATGAGTGCGATTTGAAAAGACTTACTTTCTGAATTAATATTCTGCCTTTTACGATTTCTGAGAAGACATTTAACTTCTATTTGCCGACAAAATTAAAAAGTTCCAAAAAGATGACAACTTTATTGGACTACTACTATAATTGTCTAATAGTTTAGTCGTAATATGAGTCCAATAGTCTTTTAGACGACTAGAAGACTATTTTATGTCACTTTAGTCATGGGTGAGGAGGACATCTTGCTCAAGGGAGCTCTACAGATAAGTTGTCAACGCTGGGGGATCGAATCCAGAACCTTCCGCCTCAGAGTGGAGCCCCTGAACCGCAACACCAGCCGAATGAAATGCCCATAACAGAGCAAGTTACAAGTTACAAGGCACCCACCCACTCGTCCTCGTCCACGCCCTCGAAGGCGTCCTGGGGCAGTGGGTCGTCCATGTTGCCCAGCTTGGCCACCATGGCACTCAGGAGCTAGGACGCAGAACACACACACCACACCACACCACACACACACACACACACACACAACCACACACACACACACACACACACACACACACCAACAAACCACCAGGATACACCACATTAGTGATGGAGGAGACGCAACAGACACACACACACACATGCCACAAACACACGCATGCACGCAACGCACAACACACACACACACACACACACGCACACACACCACACATACACACACACCACACACACACACACACACACACACACACACACACACACACACACACACCACACTCAT
>PIJE02000518.1:211283-221283 GCA_002895965.2 Coryphaenoides rupestris | reverse complement strand
GGACGTTGGCCAGGGGCCCTGAGGACAGGGACCCCACGGAGTATAGGGACAGAGCTCTCTGGCTGTTACTGCACACACACACACACACACACACACACACACACACACACACACACACACACACTTTGTCATTAAAATTAGGCCAAATCCTGAATTTCATCACAAACTGACACAATTGAAGCAATCCATATTTCTCTCTCACCTGTCAAATCCAGACACCAGGAAGTACTTCCCCTCACACACCCACACCACACGGGCCCCACGGTGACCCTCGGGCCCTGGGCCCTCCTGGAGGAGAGAGAGAGAGAGAGAGAGAGAGAGAGAGAGAGAAGAGAGAGAGAGAGAGAGAGAGAGAGAGACAGGTAAAGGTAAAGAGAGAGAAAAAGGTAAAGAGAGAGAAAAAGGAGAGAAATAGATAGATAGATTAAACAATTAAGTGTCTGTGTGTGCGTGCGTGTGTGTGTATGTGTGTGTCCAGTGTGTGTGCGTGCGTGTGTGTGTATGTGTGTGTCCGGTGTGTGTGTGTGTGTGTGTGTGTGTGTGAGAACAGTGCTGCTCTGCATACCTGTACAGGTGCGGTGGACTGGCGGGGGTCGTAGACGCGGACCTTGCCGTCCTTGCACACGGTGGCCAGCAGCTTGCCGTCGGGGCTCCAGGCCAGCGCAAAGATCTGGCCAGACGCCAGGACACACCCACACGATGACCGGACACACCCACACGATGACCGGACACACCCACAGGAAGCAAGCGTCAATATACCGAACAGGGAACGGTAACACAAGGGTTCGAATCCCATCTCTCTTCGGACAAATGTACTTATCGTAAGTCGATTGGGGGTGAAAGCATCTGCTAAACACCCCCAAATATAAATGTATGCTAACGTGTCCTCTAGCCATTTTATATGAACATTACATTGCATTACATTTAGGGCATTTGGCAGACGCTGTTATCCAAAGCGACTCACAATAAGTACATTTGTACAGCAATATATCACTGTGGTACATTAAGATAAGAATGTAGAGCATGTTTCAAGCATTCATAATTGCAAGGTTAACAGAACAAGTTTCATAATTGCTAGGTTGCCTGCATAACAGCTGGGGATAAGAGCAGATGTGCCATTCTGAGCGCATTACCAACATCTAAGAACATACAATATGCTAAACAATGCCAAGTACTATTATTTAGTGCCAAGACGTACAACAACCAGAGGTGGAACATGATTGATTGATGAATCCAGACTGTAAAAGTAAAAGTCCATCCTAGTAATGGAGAGAGAGAGAGCGTTGGCCGGCACCCACCTGGTCCTGGTGTCCCGTCAGCACCTTGACTTCCTTCCCGCTGCCCAGGTCCCACAGACGCACAGTCAGGTCGTAGGAGGAGGACACCAGCAGGTCGCTGGCCAGCGGGTGGGAACGCCAGGGAGTAGATCTTCTCTGTGTGGCCTGTAGGGGGGGTGGGGGGAGTGGGAACAACGCGGGGGGCAGCTGTCAATCAAATCAATCACCTGGCGATTGTTGTCATGGCGATGCGGGTGCAATTCTATGCTTTGTACTGAAGTGACCAATGTAGAGGAAATGAGTCAAAGAAAGACACGTAAAATTTAATTTCTAAATAGAACTGCTGCTTAATTGGATGTACACTCCAAAAACACATGTATTTATTATATGAATACTAGTTGAATATATAATATAATATTGCATTGTATCGCAATATATTCCTCTGCAATACAATAGATAGAACAGACACAGTGATTCACTTCATGTGTATTTACTTAGGTGTCATTTTGGTACTTTTAGGGGTATAACTTAATTTCAATATTTATTTTAATTGTGATTTCTTGTCAAATTTAATAACAATACTTAATGCGTCGCAAAACTCAAAATATAGTAAATCCTATCATAGTGTTGTGATAACATCGTATCGTGACAGCATCGGATAGCGTCGTATCGTGATAGCATCGTATCGTGATGATCGTGATCGTGATGACATCGTATCGTGATAACATCGTATCGTGATAACATCGTATCGTGATAAACGTATCGTGATAGCATCGTATCGTGATAACATCGTATCGTGATGACATCGTATCGTGATAACATCGTATCGTGATAACATCGTATCGTGATAACATCGTATCGTGATAACATCGTATCGTGATGACATCGTATCGTGATGACATCGTATCGTGATAAAAACGTGTCGTGATATATCGTATCATACGTATTCGTGATAACATTGCGTGAATTCGTATCGTGATAACGTATCGTGAATAAACATCGTATTGTGATACACAACGTATAGCATCGGATAACAGTATCGTATCATGATAACATGTGTTGTGATAAGCATCGTATCATGATAGCACCGATATGTGTTGTGATAGCATCGTATTTCGTGATAGCATAGTGTATGGCCTTGATGATACATTTGTTGTGAAGCATCGTATATGATAACATTTGTGTGGTGATATGCATCATCAGTTGTGTTGTGATTGGATACACATGTGTTGTGATAGCAACGTATCATGATAACATTGTGTGTGATAACGTAACGTATGCGTGATAACATTGTGTATCGTGATAAGGCAATCGTATCATGATAACATTGTGTTGTGATAGCATCGTATCGTTAGCAACGTATCATGATAACATTGTGTTGTATAGCGTATCTGATAACTTGTGTATTGTGAATTAGCATCGTATCAGATAACATTGTGTTGTGATAGCATCGTATCGTGATAGCACGTAATCATGATAAGTTTATCTGATAGCGTATCAGTGATAACGTGATCAGCATGTTCATCGTGATACAACGTATCGTGACAAGTTCTTTAGTCTCATTGCACTCTGTTTTGTCTGCATGAAAGGGAGCTAATGCTATCAAGCTATGCTATTCTGTACTATCTATTAATTGACAAACTGTGTCAGAGCAAAATCGCTCTCACAGTCTCGTCCTACCCTGCAGGAGGACCTCTGGCTCGGTCAGGATCTCCGTCAGTCCTCCCTCGGGGACCCTCCAGACACGGATCTTTGCATCGTCGCCCGCTAAACGCACACACAACACACATTGTTGTATAAACACACTATAAACAGTCCTATGGCAGTACTGTATGACGGTTGGTCGACCCGCTGGGGTGGACCCGGGTGAGGTGGGGTGCTGCTCACCCACGGCCAGCCTGTGGGTGTCAAACGGGTCCCAGCACAAGTCGGCCACGTTGACCGCGTTCTGGACGGTGGGCAGGAAGGTATCTGAGATCTTCCCAGGCTGAGAGAGCTGTAGATGGGGGAGTCACAAACGTGCACGTGACACACACACACACAGACAGACAGACAGATACACATGCACGTGTACAACACACACACACACAGACAAAAAAAAGTTTAACCTTGATGGTGTTGACGTTATCCTGTCTGTCTATCTGCCAGAGATTCTTTCTTTCCTTCATTCTGATTTGATGCAAATGATTTTACCCGAGCAAATTATTTTTAACGTGCAAAAATATGCAGCCCTAAATCCTGCTCATTCGATCTATAGTACATCATAATATCTATCTTTTTTACATATATACTTGATCACTGGGCCACTTAACTTTACTGTATACCTAACTATTCAATTGTATTATATTTACACCGAAAACTGTGAATTTGTAATTTGAATTTTGAATTTGTTATACTGTGAATAATATTCTTGCACTATACTTTTGTCTCAAGTCCTGGTGCTGCCCCCCCCCCCTCTATTTATCTATCTATCTATCAAGGTATCATTTTGATTAAAACTCTGTGAAACAGAGCAGCATGAATTTACTGGAGACGAACCCCTTAAAAAAACCAACTCATCCTGTACTATCTGTGTTCCCCGAAGGTTAACAGTTAGCAGCTGGTGGTTAGCGGTTGGTGGTGTAGCGTAGCATACCTCCAGGACGGCAATCTGCCCCCCGGAGGTGGACAGCGGCACGGCGACGCGCAGCCGGTTGGCACAGAAGCCGTTGCACTCGCCGGGCGTGGTGAGGTTCAGCGCCTTCAGGTTGGTGATGTGTGTGTCCCGGTGGCCCAGAGAGCCCTGGATGTGGCGGAACTTAGAGCTGGGCCCTAAGAGGGGGGGGTAGGTTAGGATCAAATGTCTATGATTGTAGATCGGCAAACTAATAAAACCGATGAAATAAAATAAAATGTGCCTTTTTTTTTTGTCTTTTCAAAATACAAATACAGGGGCGGATGCGGAGCAGATCAGACAGTCAAATGCTAACATGAATAACATGAGACAAGGATAATAAACAAATAAGAACAATAATCTGCAGCAGACAATATATATATATTTTTTGTTGTTGTAAATAAATCAAAGTTTGATCAGTGAATGATTGCAGAAATAAAAAATACAATTAAGATTATGACGATTATTTACTATATACTACTACTATTATAATGGACTATCTATTCATTATGTACAGTTATAACTTATATATTTAGCACTTAGTTTTTTTTGTTTAGCTGGTTTAGGTAAGATTGCATTGTGTTCCTGAATCCGTGTGTGTGCACGGTGCATGCATGCATATTTCAATGAAGCGTGCATGTGTGCGTGTGTGTAGCGTGCTCCACACCCATCAGGTTGTGGATGGCCTTGGCGCTGGCCTGGCCGGGGGCGGGGCCTGGGCTGGGCAGGCACCCGGAGGAGGAGGAGAGGCCCGAGGTGGAGGAGGGGGACCGGGTCGGCCCGCCGCCGCTGCTGCTGCTGCTGCTGCGGCTGCTGCTGGCGGCTGCGCTCGGGGGGCTGCTGCTGGCGGCTGCGCTCGGGGGGCTGCTGCTGGCGGCTGCGCTCGGGGGGCTGCTGGGGGCGGGCCGGCCGGCGCTGCCCTCCTGGAACACCACATGATGGGGGTGGAAGGTTCTGGTTCAGACTATCAGACTCTCAGAGGACTCTATTGCAGTCTGTCACGGACCAATCAATGGGATTCATCAGAAGTAGTGTTGTGGTGAAAGAGAGAGAGAGAGAGAGAGAGAGAGAGAGAGAGAGAGAGAGAGAGAGAGAGAGAGAGAGAGAGAGAGAGAGAGAGAGAGAGAGACCAACCCCTACGTTTCTCTGTCATGGACAAGAGTTGCCTTCACACACCTGTGATTAATGTGGGAGACGGATTCCCTGAACCAATCAGGGAAGAGATGCCCCTGATTGGTCAGAAACGAGCCGGGGGCGGGTCTCTAAGTCTAAGTCTCACACAGAGGGCAGGTGCAGTCTGCAGATATTCTCACAGCACTTTTCACTCACTAATTTCTAAGAAATTACACTCACACGATAATAACTCTAAATTAAATCGTACCTACAGCCCTGTTAACATGTTCATATACGTTATGACTTCTTTAAGGCTCCAATGACGATTACTTTAGTTAGGCTTGAAATGTTCCAGTGTTTTTCCACCGCGTCTCTCACCTCCTGGCTCCGCCCACCGGGCAACTTCTTTGGCGGAGCCGTCTGATTGGCCGACGGCGCCTTGGCTTTGGATCGCTTTTCAGGGTCGAGGCTGACCATGTCCACCTAAGACCACACCAAATAAAATGATACGATTCTGTTTATTATTCACTACAAAGCACACGAGACATTGAGATGGGAGGGTGGGTGTGGGTGGGTGAGGGTGGGTGAGGGTGGTGGTGGTGGTGGTGGTGAGGGTGGTGATGGAGGGGGGGGGGGGGGGGGGGGGAGGGGGTACCTGTTTGTTTCCGCCCTCCCACCACTCCTGGGCAGACTGGGCGGGGGCGGGGCCCACCGTGTCCGGGAACAGGTCGGCGTGGAACTCCTGGTGGGACTGGGATTGGAGAGGACACACAGAAACACGTGGGTTAGCCCTCCCACTGCTCTCCAGGAGGGGGAGACAGAGACAGCGGGGTTTACACTCAGGGTTGGGGTCTCTCCCGGGACACAACTCAGCTCACCAACTAACCCTGTCCAGTTTGACTGTTTGTAGCACTGGTCTTTGTTTTGTTGTATTTATTTGTAAATATATACATTTACATTTACATTTAGGGCATTTGGCAGATGCTTTTGTAAATTGTATAATAATTGTAAATATATATAATATTAAAAAATAAATATATATATATATAAATATATACTGTATATATAATTCTTTTAATTTTTTTAAAGAAAAGCGATACTTTTATTCCGTACTGCTCTAAAAGCACTGTGGATGTACTATTTTGTTACATTTAAAAGTGCCATCGATTGCACATTTAAGTACGATGAACACAAAGGTACCTAACCCTAACCCCCTTGCGAGGGGCGGTACTTTGCGGGTGATGGGGGGCATTACCTTGCGAGGGACCTCATAGATGATAGGTATGATGCAGCTGTCCGTCAGCTGGAGCACGCGCATCACCTCGCACGACATCACGTCCAGCGCCATCTTGGGGAGGGCGGCCGCGCCTCGCGTGGGCGTGGCGGTCAGGAGGTGACTCACTGGGGGAGAGAGAGACGCAGGACAAGGGGGTTACAAAACGGTGACGTCATCACAGTGTAGCGACACCCCGCCCACCGCCCTGTCTGCCCAGTGGCTGTTGCTATTGTTTTTGTTATGTCTGTTTGTTTACGTTGTGTTTCTATTGTGTCTCTATTGTTTCTGTTGCATTTCTGTTGCGTTTCTGTTGCGTTTTTTTGTTATGTTTCTCTTGTGTTTTTATCGTGTTTCTGTTGTGTTTTTATTGTGTTTCTGTTGTGTTTTCATTGTGTTTCTGTTGTGATTTTATTGTGTTTCTGTTGTGTTTTCATTGTGTTTCTGTTGTGATTTATTGTGTTTCTGTTGCAGGCCCGCTTGAGTGGGTTTGTTAGTTAAACTACCTGATGCTGACCATGTGTCTATAAGAGCTCTCTCTCTCTCTCTCTCTCTCTCTCTCTCTCTCTCTCTCTCTCTCCCTTTGTCTCTCTCCCGGATTGTTTTTTTTTTATATACACAATACCCTACACAACACCACCGATGAACTGAGACGGCTGGTTATCTTGGACTTACAAATAAACCCTTTTAAATAAACCCTTCTTTGTGCGGTTACAACCCTTTCGGTGTTTGTTCCAACCCAGAGCCAGGCTGTGATTAACCATGACGTCTTGCAAAGCATTATGGGTCACTTCCAACGGCGGACATTGAGCAGGTTAACAGAGGAGTTTTACCTTGAGAGAGGAACGGCTCAGAGGTTGTGACCTCGAAGCAATCAATGACGGGATCCCCCTGTGGTCAACAAGAATTAATCATTTAATAACAATAATGCATCCATTAAAAACTTACTTTAATTAACTGTAATTAACCTTCAGAAGCCAACATGTATTAAAAATCTATATATTGCGGTGAACTGCATAACGTTTAACATTTTGTATTTTACATTAAACAACTGCATGGATATTTTTTTAATCGAGACTTCAGAACAAGCTAATAAAATGTCCGATCTTACCATTCCACTCACAACGAGGAGACCCGTGTCGACGTCAAACAGAGGAATCAGAGTCCTAGGTGGAGAAGAGACAAGAACACAGAATATTTTATTATGACAGCAACACACATTTTTCATAATAACTCAGGATCTCTGGGCACAAGATGTTCCACAAGGCAAACACAAGGGTGCGATCTAACTCTGTTACGAAGGCAACACAGCTCCGCTTCTCACAAAACCCGAGTATGACTCAAGTCAGGAGTCAGGACTCAGCAGATATTTTCACACAGAGCATCTGGAAGACACATCGCACAGAAAGCCAAACTCCAGCAGCCCCATAAACAAATGACAAATTTGTTATAATTCCATTTCCTCGCGTTCACTCAACAAGCCCCGAGAAATTAATACGAGAAGAATGTGATGAAGAAAAAAAGAATTGTGTTGTTTATGACTAAACTAAAACCCCTCCCACTGCTGAAGTGACAAATGGATTGTTTGAAAACGGAGCGAAGCGTTTCCAAGCGCAAGCGGATGCGTCAAACCCCAACTTCGTGCTAACACAGGGTGAGGGGGCTATACCTCACCCTCCCCCCCCACCCCCCAGCCCAGGAAGCAGGACCCCAAACACGGTGCAGTCACCTGCCAGACTCCATGGATTGACGGTAAACACCATTGGAGGATGAAGGGGTTGGTCTGGTCTGTCAGGTTTGGGTTCAGTGAACGGTGTACATACTACAGACAACACTGGGTCTGGCGACCACCCCAGACAGGAAGTCCAAACGGTTTGGAGACCTTGAGCTTGGTCCACGCAAAGATGACAGAAACGACTCTCTGATCACTCCGACACCCGTATTTTATACCGTATTTATGAGCCTCCATTACAGGCCGTTTCCAAATAAAAAATTGTCACGTGACTCAAATTGTCATTGTGACATTGTGACATCACAAGTGGCCACACGTGGCTTACAATGGCTCACCACAGTGTAATAGGGGCCCCTTTAAGCTCTCTCTCTCACTATCTCACTAATACTACCTGGTTTCCTCTAATTCTTCTCCTCCTCGCCTGATAATCTCTTCTGGACAGGCCGGAGCCTTGGTCGGAGACTTTCCAGGGAATTTCCAGAGACAGTAGAAGAGGCCTTCACCCAAATTCACGTCAGGACCAGAAATCGACCGGTGCTGCGTTCGAGTATCGCTTGAATATGTGGGAATACAATTTTCTTGTGTTGTGTGTTTTGAGTGTTGCAAGTGGACAATCCCGGGCCGTTTTCCAAAAAGACGTATTATGACTTCATGACCCCGTCGGTTCATTTCCGTCGGAGGAAACTAACTGCCTGCCGGCCAGAGATTTCTGGAAGCACAGAAGTAGAGCAAATGTTGCAACGCTATAAGGAATATGGTTTCAGCCCCCCCCCCCGAAGCCAGGGGGGACACACACATCATAACACACCTCCGCAGTTATTGCTTCACACAGTTCATCTGTCCAGCACAGGTCTCTGTGAAGTCAGCTTTGGGGGACCCACCACCACCACCCCCACCACCACCAACACAACACTTCGTTAGGGAGACTCCTGTGTTCCCATGGGCCCCAGTCCCCTCCACCACTCAACAGGCAAAACCACGAGCATCCAATAGCTTGATAATTGGACTCATCTATACACCCACACTGTGAAGTCAGAGAGAGAGAGAGAGAGGGGATTGGTGAGAACTCTGACACACTAGTGGCTGTGATTGGATGGTTAGAAGCCACATTGAGTCCTCTGAGCCTAACAGTGTAAACAGTGTGTGTGTGTGTGCGTGTGTGTGTGTGTGTGTGTGTGACTGTTCATATTTTGGGGGCCCAGTGATGCTTAAAAGGTGAGTAAGCCCGACATAAGCACCTCTAAGACGGGTATGAAGGTGGGTTAGCTGCACATGTGCTGTGTGTTGACACACAACACTGTACTGCTCCTGTTCTCCTGGATGGTGAAGCCCAGTCTAATGCTGCTGTACCTGTCTGATGCTCTGCAAATCCTCCCAGACAGAGAGAGAGACAGACAGAGGGAGAGAGAGAGAGATAGAGAGAGAGAGAGACAGGGACACAGAGAGACATAGAGAGAGGAAGAAACAGACAGAGACAGAGAGAGACAGAGACAGAGAGTGAGAGAGCAAGAGAGACAGAGAAAGACAGACAGACAGACAAAGAGAGACAGAGGACAGAGCGAGAGAGAGAGAGAGAGAGAGAGACAGAGAGAGAGACACAGAGAGAGAGAGAGAGAGAGAGGCGACCCTCCCCTGTCTGCCATCACCTTGCACGGCCACTCATAGAATGAATATGAGGTGACCTTCTGACCATGACAGCAGACATCACCGCCAGCAGATATGACGGCTATATTAATATACTGTAGCCATGTGTGTGTGGGTGTGTGTGTGTGTGTGTGTGTGTGTGTGTGTGTGCGTGACTCTAGAGACGTAAGTTGTCGTCAAAGGCGGCAGATAAATCACGGTGACTCATTAATGATGGGGTGAGCTGATGGATGGAGGGGCAGTTGACAGGGAGACAGGTGGAGAGGGGAGGTGGGCAGGGCTTAGAGGGCTAGAGGTGTGTGTGTGTG
>PIJE02000518.1:196086-201086 GCA_002895965.2 Coryphaenoides rupestris | reverse complement strand
TGTGTGTGTGTGCGTGCATGTGTATGTGTATGTGGGAGGACAGCAAAGACAGAAATATAAAGAAGAAAGAATATAAAATATGAAAAACAACCATTAACTGAAGCAAATAAAAATTAAATCAGTTTAAACACTTCCTGGGAATTTTAGTGCGCAACAAATGAATCAAAGGGGTGGGAAATATTACAGCAATAAAGTGAATGAGACGGCATAAATATATTTTTAGTTACTTATTTTTTTTTTCCCTGTAGTTGTGAAAAACATTCCTGTGGCGTCTGACCGCGGCCTACTGTGTCCCGTCGCTGACTAGCCGTTTGTAGCGCCGTGCCGCGAGATAGCAGCGCCGCCGCCGCCGCGCTGGCTCAGCGATGGCTTATCAAGCTGCCGGCTGACTTGGCGACGGTGCCACCTGTGTTTGCATCAGACGGCCCTCCTCCCCCTCCTCCTCCTCTTCCTCCCCCTCCTCCTCCTTCTCCTCCTCCTCCTCCCCCTTCTCCTCCACCCAGACGCAGGTACAGTATACCAAACTTAGGAAGGGGAGGGGTAGGGGTTGGGGGCTACACACTATCAACCTGAAACGGTTACGGTTGAACGTTTGAGCCAGCAGTATCACACACACACACACACGCACATGCAAACGCACACACACACGTGCGCTAACGCAAACACAGCCACAAAATGGTATTCAAGACACAAACAAACAAGACAAAACAAATACACGTGTATTTGTTTCCATATATGTAAACAAATACATATACCGTACATGTGCATATATTATTGGTGACCTTCATTCGCTCTCTCTCTCTCTCTCTCTCTCTCTCTCCTGAGTGTCTGTACTTGTTCATGTTGATCTTAAGTGTCACTTTATCTCACTTTATGTCTCTTCCTTTCTTCATCTCTCTACTCAATCTGCTCCTTCCCAGAAATCTCTTGTGAATGATGACCGTGTCAAAACTAAACTGATGTATGGAAGTATGTCAAAACATGCTTTGACAATATAGAAATATGATAACATTTTTTTTTTTAAATGTCTCTGTTTTCTTTACATTGAGGGACCTTGACAGGCCGTGAAAATAAGACTACAATTAATTTAATCGGATTTATAAACAATAATAATCGAAACGATAATATGTAAAATATGACAATGATAATCTTAGAAACCACACACACACACACACGGCTGCACACACATACACACAAACGAACATACACACATGCACACACACACTCAAAAACGCACATACACACACATGCACACACAACCACACACACACACGCAAACGCACACACACACACACGCACACACAACCAACACACACACACACACACACACACACACACACACACACACACACACACACACACATACACACACAACCACACACATTTACTATCATGGGAATGCTACATCCATAATCTGCCAACTCCAATTGCATTCAATGACATGGTAATTATATGTCTCCTTTACCAATAAATCTCTCTAATATGTCAAAATTCATGGTCAAACGTTAAATGATATTGAGAATATAAATGGCGACCATGTGTCCATCGCAAGGAGAGGACACTTTGTGTCGATATGATGCCACCAAACTAGAATTAATATTGATAATATTGAGTCATCATCAAACTCCATGTGGTGTGTGAGTGTGTGCATGTGTGTGTGTGTGAGCGTCTGCGTGTGAGAGAGAGTGTGTTTGTGTGTGTTGTGTGTGTGTGTGTGTGTGTGTGTTTGTGTGTGTGTGGGTGTGTGGGGTGGGGATCTGTGGAGGGACCCAGACGGACGGCATGTGGGAAGCGTTACTTCTCGGGGGGCGGGTGTGTGGGTGGAGGAGAGCGTTGCGCTCGAGCACACACCCCCCACGCCCCACCCCACCCCACACACACTGAATCATGTGTTTTAATGAGCACGCCTCAGAGATCCAACGTGAGATGCCCGTAAATCCCATCGCAGGAGGGAACCGTCCTCCAGATAGAGAGATAGAGATCTACCAGAGATAGAGATCTACCAGAGATAGAGAGACACAGAGGGAGGCAGGGAGAGGGAGAGAGAGAGAGAGAGAGAGAGAGAGAGAGAGAGAGAGAGAGAGAGAGAGAGAGAGGGAAAACTGTGAGATGAGCACATCTGTGTTATATCTCTGCAGCTGAGAGTGTTTCAGTTGCATGTATGTGTGTGTGTGTGTGTGTGTGTGTCTCCAGTGCTTTCATGAGTGTGTGTTAGGATGACGTTACTGCAATTCACTTTAATTGAAAAGAAGAGAGATCGAGGCAGGGAGGGGAACGAAAGGAGAGGGAGAGAGAGAGAGAGAGAGAGAGAGAGAGAGAGAGAGAGAGAGAGAGAGAGAGAGAGAGAGAGGGAGGTAGATAATGAGTCATTTTCCATTGAAATTCCCTCTAATCAAATAAAGGCAAACGGGAAGATGGACGAGCCACAGCCTCGACTCTGGGGATGAGCTGTGACTGGCACCACACACACACACACACAGACACACACACACACAGGCACACACACACACACACAGGCGGGCACACACACACACACACACACACACACACAGGCACACACATTCACACACGCACACACTTGAAATGCTTCAGCAAAAATAATACAAACTGGTAATATCCTGCAAAAAGAGAGAAAGCAAGAGGAGAGAGAGAGAGAGACTGAAAGAGAGAGGAAGGAGAGAGAGAGAGGACAGAGGGGCGTCCAACACCAGCCACACATTATGATGTGACTGCTTCACCTCCACCGTGGGTTAGAGAGACTGCTGACCAGGGAGTCTACGAGAGACCACATCCTCACGGGTCTTGATTGAACTTGACAGGTAGCTTTAGAGAAGTACTGGAAATGAACAAAAATAGTCAAGAAAAGCAGTTTAATAATAATAATGAGAATAAGACGAAGAAGAATAATAATAATCATAATAAAAATGAAACGGGAACATGACATTAACCAGAGAATGAGTACGAACTAAGAATAATATTAAAATACAATCCGTGTGTGTGTGTGTGTGTGTGCGTGTGTGCGTGTGTGCGTGCGTGCGTTGTGTGTGCGTGCGTGCGTGTGTGCGCATGTGTGTCCAAGTGACTGCGTCTGTCAGGCAAGCTGCTCTCTGTCTGATGGGCACATGTAAAACAAACATATCACCGTGTTAATTAATACCTCCATGTGGGACGCCACCGGGGCCAATTTGTCAGCCTGTCCGCCCCTGCCAACATTCTGCCACGGCGCACGGGTTGCCGTGCCGACGGCCGACACACAGCTCGCTAGCTAGCTAGCTAACTAGGGCGGCGCGGGTGTCGCTCCCAGCCCGGGGAATACCAGGGGTCTGTCTACCTGCGAGCAACATAGCATTGTCACGTAGCAACGTAGCATTGTCACGTAGCAACGTAGCAACGTAGCATTGTCACGTAGCAACGTAGCATTGTCTGCATAGCCGAACGCTGGCAGACACACCGCCATCACCACCTCTGCAAAAACTGAGAGAGAGAAAGAGAGAGAGAGAGAGAGACAGAGAGGGAGAGAGGGAGGCAGGGAGAGAGCGAGAGAGGGAGGGAGAGAGGGAGAGCGGGAGAGGGAGACAGACAGTGATAGAGAGAGAGAGAGAGAGAGAGAGAGAGAGAGAGAGAGAGAGAGAGAGAGAGAGAGAGAAAGAGTGAGAGAGACAGAGAGAGTCAAAAAGTCCCCGCAAACTCTCACCTCTGGTAATGATTCCTACAGTGTGTGTGTGTGTGTGTGTGTGTGTGTGTGTGTGTGTATGTGTCCTGGGAAAGCACCATGTTTGGTTGACCCCTGGTGTGACCCAGCAATCTGGGGTCACAACCCCCCCCCCCCCCCACCTCTCCCTCTCCCTCTCCCTCGCACCCCCACCCGTACCCTCACCCCTCCTTCAGTTCTTCTGCAGCCCTGCCCCCCTCCCCCTCTCTGCTATCTCTCTTATCAGAACACCCCAAGATAAGACATAACCCCCCCAATCCCCCACTCCCCCCCCCAAGAGAAGGCTAACTACTAACTCGCCCCCCTCAGGGATACCGCGGCTACGCTAACATTAGTGTGTGGCTAGCTCATAAGACTTCACGACGACACTAATTGGAATTGGAAACTTTTTTTTTCTTTTTTATAAATTACAGAAGATACTTCTGGTCATTAAACTGCGAATACCATGTCTGGACCAGAGACATGTTTTGTGATCAACAGAGCGGTAAACCCAGCATAGCCTAGCCTGACTGTCTGCCTGTCTGTCTCTCTGTCTGTCTGTCTGTCTCTCTGCCTGTCTGTCTGTCTGCCTGCCTGTATGTCTCTCTGCATGTCTGTCTGTCTGTCTGTCTATATCTGTGGCTCTCTCAGCAGGAAACACACAAATATTACCTTCAGAGTTTCCTCCATATTGCGTTGAGACATCGCTCGTCAAAGGGCTGCCTTAAGCTTGTTTCCAACGACCAGGGTCAAACTCTGGCAGCGGCGACGACGACAAAATAACCGTCATAAAAAAATAGGGCACACAAACAAAATAAGAAAAGCAAACAACAAACTAGAAAAACAAGGGGGGGGGGGGGGGGGGGGGAGGAGGAGGATGAGGGAGAGGGTTCGTAGTGTTATGATGACACGACAGCCCGTCTGGACACCCAAGGTCGGGTTCATCCATATGAGCCGCTCCAGCAGAAAAATGGTGAGAAAGGGCGAAACGCAGAGTCTCAGGCGAACACCCCGAGACCTGCTCACCCCCGAAAGACCACGTTCCCAACAGGGTCCTCAATGGGGGTTGCCAACAGGGGGGGGGGGGGCGCTCTCGGCTCTTATGCTACATTCCATTTGTACTCGGAAGTCGAAATTTTCCGAGTTCCCACTCAGAAATTGCACCTGGAACACCCCTGAAGTTGGATATCCGACTCCGAAAGTCGGACGAATATCACAACCCCGACTTGGAAATCCAAGATGGCTGCTCCGCGCATCAACAGTAGTGAAAGCTGTAATGATATCGTGTTTTTTTTAGCACTTCTGTCGA
>PIJE02000518.1:188586-191086 GCA_002895965.2 Coryphaenoides rupestris | reverse complement strand
TTTAATGAACGTCTTTCTGAACACGCTCCTAATTGGCGATGCTTAGATTGAGGCAATTTGGCGCTAAAATGTCCAGCCGCGCTATTCACCCCTGCACTGACGCACTGATGCACTGACGCACTGACGCACTGATGCACTAATTGCCCAATCCCAATCCACGTCTCCGCAAGATGTGCTTCACACAAATCACTGTCATTATGTCGTAAGTAAACCTTACACCGTATCATTGGCGATAAGGGCTACATAATGGTTTTAAGTGGTAAAAGGGGGGCCTGTGCGCGATGGAAGGAGGGCATGAGAGCAATGCATGGTCACGGGAATCGAATTATCCCGTTAGTAACGCGAGGGTACCTTGAAGGCCCTGTATAACTGAGCAGGTTTAAGCACTTACACGGCCAGGGAGTACAGTTGCAGTTGTATTTGGCGCGGCTTGGCAGTGTAAATGTCCCCTTAATTTGACAGCACGTGTGTCATTGTGCTCGTTACGTATAATATCCCATCAGACAGATGAGGTGTTCTAACCAACTGGCCCGGCTGCGTATCAGTGATAGACATCACCACGTACAGCATGCGGGACAGAGAAGAGTCATGAGTGATACACGTTTCCATACCAAAAACAAACAACTGGGACGAAATGGAAAGTGTTATCCTGTTAAAGGAAAAGTAAACACTTGGAGAGCAATGACAAGTGTGTATGTGTGTATGTTTGTAAAAAGACTCGTGGGTGTGCGTGCGCATGGATGCGTGCGTGTGGTGTGTGTGCATGTCTGTAGTGTGTGTGTCTGTGTGTTGTGCGTTGTGCGTCTGTGTGTGTGTGGTCTGTGTGTGTGTGTCTGTGTCGTGTGTGTCTGTGTGGGTGTGTGTGTGTGTGTGTGTGTGTTCATTTGCCTTTCAAAGCAGCCTAGAGGTACACGGGACAGGTCTGCCCCTCCTCTTGTCCTACTGTGGAGTAGAGAGAGGCCTCCCTGAAGCTACAATACCCCCCCCCCCCATTCTCTCTCTCTCTCTCTCGCTATCTCTCTCTCTCTTCTCCAATTAGGCTGAGATACCCACCCCCCCCACCACACACACACACACACACACACACACACACACACACACACACACACACACACACACACACACACACACTTTCCCCAGCTGCATGGATCACAGGGGATTAGGGGGTTAGAAGTCAGGTGCAGAGGCCTGCAGAGGGGAAGGAGAGAGGGAGAGAGAGCACTAGGTAGGGGGGGGCATCTCCACTTACACAGTGGAGAGAGGGAGAGAGGGAGGGAGAGGAGGAGAGCAGGAGCATGGACAGACAGATGGAGACATGATAGACACTAGGCTCATAGAGCGTTGTCGGGAGATGTGGTCTCTCTATACATTTGTATGTGGCATTCTGTTTCAGATAGTTTTGTCTCTCTCTCGCGTGTCCGTGAGTGCTGGTTGTCAGGTGGAGGGGGGCGGGGGGGAGGGCATCTTCTCTCTCTCTCTCCCCGCCCCACAGAGTCAGAGCAGCTTACCGTAGCACAGCCTCAATTCTCCAGCAAGGCCCCTTGGCTTCAGAGATGGCCTGGGTCCTCTGCACACCACTGTGCTGACCCAGCGGTATGCAGAGGGGGTAGAGGAGGGGAGGGAATTCAAGGCGTGGCCGCCAGGCCGGGTGGCGTGGAGGCTGACTCCCCGCTGACCTGCCCCCCCCCTCCCCCCCCCCATGTTTTCGGTGTGTGTGCCTTGTATCACAAATGAACTGACATCAACACCGCGGCAGCGATGCAGTATGGGAGGTCTTGCAGATTCTGCAGTCTTGCGCTCATCGGGACTAAAAGGAGAGTAGGGAAAGGGGGGGGGGGGGGAGGGGGGCAGGAGAAGGGAGGGGGGACAGTGTGTTGTTGTTTGCCAAGCAGGCGCCGTGAGCCGCAGGAATGAGGCCTTTGCGGGCCCTGGGGGGAGGGGGGGGGGGGCGGGGGGTGTAGGCCCTCAGTCACTGCCAGTGTTAACGGCATTTCTGCGACAGAACAATATTTGCCTAGCGAAGGCCCCCGCCGACATGTCAGGCCTCCGGCCTTCCACCACCACCTCAACCTCCACCACCACCTCACCCCACACTCTCTCTCTCTCTCTCTCTCTCTCTCTCTCTCTCTCTCTCTCTGCGTGTGTGTTCGCATGTGTGTCCCCGTGTCCGTGTTCATGTATGCGTACGTGACACCTGCCTCACGTTTTTCCCTGTGTCTGCATCTTGGAATGTCGGTTATGCGTGCTTTTGCTCAGGAATTAACGCAACGCATCCGCAAGACGCAACAACAACAATGGCGGAATGCTTTAAAGCCAAGCTTTTCTGTACTTGCTGCTGTCGCTTTTCAGCCCCTGATCTCAGAATGAACAAGACGGGAACCTTGCCTACGATAACGCAATGATTAAAAAAGCAAGTTTATCTCATTCATCCATTCAGAAGGAGCAGCATTGCTTCCTGTGGATGTACAGCGTACCTATGGTATGCACATGACACATGGAG
>PIJE02000518.1:146086-183586 GCA_002895965.2 Coryphaenoides rupestris | reverse complement strand
TACTGTTCCCTTAGACACCTCTCTCTCTCTCTCTCTCTCTCTCTCTCTCTCTCTCTCTCTCTCTCTCTCTCTCTCTCTCTCTCTCTCTCTCTCTCTCTCTCCTGGATGGGTGAGCACAAAGACACACCAGAGCCCCAAATCAAATGAAATTCAGAACCCCATCCCCACACACACACATGGCCTGGCAGAGCTGCAGCATGTGTGTGTATGTGTGGTGCCTGTGTGGTGTGTCCTATGCACAGTTTGTCCGGTACACATACAACAGTTTGTCGTCGTCAGAGACCGACAGGGAAGGCCTGTGACGGCGACCTCGGGGGGTGTGTATGTGTGTGTGTGTTCCTGCCGGTCATAGGGTGGGGGCCACCGGTGACAGATCTCCATCAGGGTCCAGACCATCATCATCATCATCATCACTCCACGCCACCAGACAAGAAGGCACTGTGTGATGGCTTTGGGGGGGGGGGGTAGAGAGATATATATAGAGAGAGAGAGAGACTGTGATGATGGAGAGATAAGAGACTAAGAGATAAGAGAAGTAAAGTCCTTGATAACTGCTCTGTCCATGTTTTATATGAGACCGGGGTGTTGTTTGTTTCATTAGAGGTTTTTGTACACTGGGTGAAAAAAGACCAACACTTGATAGTGGATATAGCGGCGCACGGGGAGGAAATGGAGCCGTATTTCCCTTTTTGGGACAGAGTAACGCCTGAACCCTCCAGAGCTTTGGAGGCTCCGGAGGTTCCTCACCTCCTCCCCGGCCCAGCTCAGCCCAGCCCAGCTCCGAGGCTCTGTCCCTGGGGTAGGAAAGGAGAGTGGTTTACTGAAAGCGTTTGAATCGCGGGTCGTCTCGTTTACCCAGACACACTCCGGAGGTTTAAGGTTTCACATCAACTGTCCCGGACGAGGGGGGGGGGGGGGAGAGAGAGAGAGAGAGAGAGAGAGAGAGAGAGAGAGAGAGAGGAGAGAGAGAGAGAGAGAGAGAGAGAGAGAGAGAATGCACCTGTTAAGGCATGGACCTTCTCTTCAAAGCTCCAGGTGTGTGTGTGTGTGTGTGCATGTGTGTGTGTGTTGCACTTGCATGCATGTAACCAGAGCTGGACGTGTGCCGATGTCAAACAGGGTCTAGATCTGTGTTTTGTGGACCCACGGTTACGACAAGGGGACACACCACATTGAGCACTGGAAACACTAATCTGAGCCTGACCTCTGACCCCCTCCCCCCTTTCCTCCCTCTCTCTGGAGTCCTTCTACACCTCGCTGAGGCCGAGGGCTTTGTTCAGCCCCGGGCCGATGCTATCTGCTGCTGATGTAGTACTGGGAGGGGAGGGGGGGTTGGGGGGCTGACATGAAAGCTCTTTTAAAGGTCTTCTGTGCTTTATTGAGCAGTGAAATGTGTGCTCCGTGCATGTGGATCCCTTCACATGACCACAGCGCCCATAATATGTGACGGGCCCTGCATCTTTCCTGCAACAGCAGTGCAGTGGAGTAACTTTTTCATCTCAGTCTCTGACTGTTTTTTTGTTTTTGTTCTTCTTAGCCCTCGAGTTCACCCCGAGTTCTGCATACCCCGGCAGCGCCAATTATCCTGCTGCCACCGCCACCGCCCTCATAGGTTCGCCCGGGCGAAAAAGAGTCCGATCCCGATCTGTGACCGATCCGATCCGAACGTCTCTCTAAAGTTCAACGGGATTAAAAAGAACATTTCGAGGCGGATAGATAGTGGGATAGTGGGGGAAAACACAGAGAGACGCAAGAGAAATGTAATTTCCGTTGCTTAACAAGAGCGGCCGGATGTCAGAAGGCAGCCAGGAGGATCCTGCCCGGGTACATGGAATCACTTTGGCGGATTTGCGGTCGTCGTCGTCGTCATCCTCTATTCTTTGGCGGTTTCTCCCGTTACTGAAATCGATTCAAGATCTCCAGTTTGCGATGGAGATCTTTAGTTTTTTTGCACGCTTGGCCGCTCTCTGGCATCCTCCAGTGCCACAAAAACAGAACAAAAAAAACTACATCGCTTAAGACTGTGGCTTCGGGGAAAAGTATTGCTGGTGACAGCGGTCCCCGGAACCCCTCCACCTTATCCGCTTTTCCTCGTTCCCGAAACCAGAGCTAGGCTAGTCGGAGTATAATAACAATCGCTCGCTTGGCGAGGATTGAATTGTACTTGCACTGCGTTTGACGCGCGTGGAAATGAACGCACACGACTTGTCCAGTCCTAGTTCTTCATACTACGACGGGTATGCCAGCCGAATGGTCTTGGATCCCCGCTGCTGGTATCCGGACATAGTCGGAATGCTTATTTGACATGTCCTGTACAACAGGTACCACTGATGGCGTGCAGTGAGACTGAAGTGGTGTTCCGGGGGCAGAGAGAGAGTGAGAGAGAGAGAGAGAGAGAGAGAGAGAGAGAGAGAGAGAGGCTATGCACCCTGCAACGTGAGGCTCTATCCCCTTATTGGGACTTGATGTGTTGCACCTCCTCCCACAACACACACACAAGCATCCAGTCTCCCACCAGAGCGCTGATGGATTATGCAAGTGCACTGTGACCCTACTGTTCCCCCTCTCCCCCCCCCTCCCCCCCCACACCACCACACACACACACACACACACACACACACACACACACACACACCACACACAACACACACACACACACACACCACACTAATCACTCACTCACTCCCTGGCTCACGTGATCCCTTTCATTTCATTTCATAGTTCCACAATCAAGGCCCCTTCCTCTCTCTGTGCAGATAAGGGCCTCTTGACGTCGGAGCCGCAGGACTTTAATTGACGAAGTACCCCCCTGCCCTCCCCCACTCCCCTGCACAAACTTTGCTTACACTCTTCAACTCTCTGCTCCTTCTCATAAAGAGGACACAGGAGATAGAGAGAGAGAGAGAGAGACGGCAGCAGCACTGGAGTACAGACGAGTGCTCCCTCACATGTGGTGTGTTTTTTACTAAACTCACCATCGCGTCAAAATGCTCTTGTGCTGTTTGTATTGCTCCTCCCACACGCCCGCCCCCCCCCTCCTCCCTCCACCACCTCCACCCCCACCTCCTTCGATTGCGTCCAGCCCTTCAGCGATTCATTCCGATTCATACCCTCCCTCTGGGGAAGTACGCATGCGCCACGGATTCGGACGTCGACCTCAATGCGGCGTCGATTTCGTAGGCTTCACCTGTACCGTGTCTTTCGGCGCGGCGGCTTTCAGTCGGCTGGCCGCTGATGAGCCACTGAACTAAACTAAACTTCCCGTTAGTCTGCTGGCCGCTCGGACAGCAGGCAGGGGCGGAGGCGGAGGCCAGACCCTACCTTTCTTCAGGCTCAGCTTGGTGCCTGGTCTCAGGAATGTCCTCCACATTGTGGGTGGCGGGGGAGGAAATTACAACTGAAGGGTGCTGAGAGAGAGAGAGAGAGAGAGAGAGAGAGAGAGAGAGAGAGAGAGAGCGAGAGAGAGAGAGAAGAGAGAATTCCTCCCTGAAGTGGATGACACACTCCCGTTTGGACTGCCCTTCTCTCCCTCTCGTAACCTCCTTATCTCCTCCTCCTCCTCCTCCTCCTCCTCCTCTTCCTCCTCTCAGTCACAGAATAAAACAAGCTAGCTACAATTGGTCATTGGCCTAAAAGACAAATGCACAAAGACAGCAGAACAGCACAGCAGAGTCCCTCAAGCCGGTGTTTTGTATGAACGAGAGAGAACCTGAGACAGGACAACATCTGACATCTGCTTCCACGCTGCGGTAGTGTCTCTCGCCCTCTCTCTCTCCCCACTGATCCCCTGTTTAACTTCCTAAATCCTTTGTTATCCCTGGCTCTGTACACACAGTCAGCATGACAGCTTTGTTTTTTACGCTCCTCTTCTTCTCTTCTCTTTTTTTGTTTGTTTCCCTCTATTCCCCGGCGGTGGCCATTTTTGCTCCTCTCATGTTGCTAAGAGAAAAATGGTTGCTGTTAAAAAGTACACGAGTATAATCCAAACCAAACCCGAGACTTGATGAACCAGGTGTTTTCTTTCTTCCTTCCTAGCTTAGCTCAGCGGTGACAATACAAAACCCTTCACGACATGGCGTCAGTCCCCCTACTAGCTAGCTGAGGCCATTTATGTGACTTTTTCCCAGTGGGTTCGCTTGTTAATTATGGGATCCCTGCGACCCCTCACCTCCGATGCCAAGTCACCCAGAACAGACTGCCGACCACCAGATGTTATCTGTGTGTGTGTGTGTGTGTGTGTGTGTGGGGTGGAGTGTGTTTTTCCATAAACAGCTCCTCCAGTGTGTGGGCCCAGTTTTTCTGCATGACTGGCAATAGGTTTGAGCGGTGATGATTCTCCTCTCCCCCCCGGTTAGCAGGTGCTGTCGGGCCTCCGCTTGGGGTGGTTGTGTACCGTGTTATCTTGTCTAGCTTGACTAGCTGTTCAGCAACCCAATACCTTAACTCAGATTCTAAACACATGACCCGTTTGAACCCATTTTTAAAGGGGCCCTATTATACCACCGGGTGTGAGCCTGATTATCCATTACAAGCCGTTTAAAAATTCTCACCTGACTAAAATTGTCATTGTGACGAAGTGACATCACAAGGGGGAGTGTGCACGCAGATGTATGCTGACTAGATCAGACTACCCACTAGTAAACTCATCTAGTCGGCATACATCTCTCAGTGAGGACACTCTAGACGGCATAAGAAACTGCGTCTCTGAAGAGTTCATCGAGAGCAAAGGGTAGTGGAAAAAAAGAATAACAACAATCAGACGGATGACGAAACATCCAAGATGGCCGCATGGCACAGCAGCTCTTATGGTGCATTTAATCCTCCCCTTGGCCTCGCTTTCCTCTCGTTAGCATATGTGCCGACGCCACGCCTGGTTTATACGAGGTGACTCGGGGCTCACTGTTCTTTTGACGTGAGTTCAGGAGATTAACACAAATATTGGGTAAAGATGTCGCGCTCAAGTCACACAAGCTCACGAGGGATAGGAGAACGCAATCAGAGCGGACACATGCAAAGATGGGGATTTCAGTAAATCAAGTCCAGCTGAAGCGTGACTGCAACACAATCCTCCCCCCCCACTCCCCCGTCCAGGCCACTGCCTACGTACTGTATTGATTACGGGAGTCCGATCTGTCACATGTCATCAGTGCAAAATACATGTACATGTAGTAGTGGTAAGCGAAGTGGTGTACTAAAAACAAGTTGTCCCTCAGAGTATGATGCATTGCATCACTGAGTCTATTTTCTCCTTTACCCCATATCACCCCACCCCCCCCTCGCACACACACACACACACACACACACACACACACACACACACACACACACACACACACACACCCATATCTCTCCCTCACTTTCAAACCCCTTTTCACATCTTGCATTGGTGTCCCTTCCTCCTGTGTTTGCATTCAAGCCATGAAGAGGCAGGAGCCCAGGAGAGTATGTGTGGAGTCGGGTTCGTGCTTCTGTGTTCAGGATGACATACATACGCAAGTCGTGGCATTTTTAAGTCGCCGTCTGACATTCGGGGGGGGAGGGCTGTAAATAAATAGTGGCACAGACAGACACCGGTGTCTCTGCACCGCGCGGTTGTCCTCGTGGGCTCGGCTTGGACACGAGGCCAGGCCACGCATAGTGCTGACACGGTTGTGGGTGTAATGAGTCTGGAGGACTTTTGAGTGAGGCCTGATTCCGTTTCACCACGATGCCATGTTGTTATTTTTTGCCGCACGCGGCGGCTCAAGTCGTCAGCTTCAGGCGTCAGAGGAGCAAAAAATACTAATCTGCACCTGCGGTAGACACTGGCACCGTGCGTTTCTGGCTGCTCATGTGTTTTGTCTCGCCCAGTTCATCCACATCATGTGTCTAATGGTACTAGCTAGCTACTAACTGGGGACCTTAGATCCACAGTCACACCAGACACACACACAACACACACACACACACACACACACACACGCACACACACAAACGGCAACAAAGAGTAGCTATCGCATCCAAGTATCTGCCACGGTAGAAGAGCCAAGCCGGGTTCCGCTTCTCTCAATACTATCAATTACACAGCACATTGCGCGGGGAATGCGGGCGCTCCCTCGACGCCAGAGCAGTGTGGACCAGCGCCACGGAGCAGACGTCTTTATTATAAGTACAGTGGAAAGCTAGCTCGCCTCACCGACCGACCCTGAGGTCAGCCAGGCAGGCTTAGAGTATGAACGGCCTTCTGCCAGGGGACTGCTTTTGATCACCGCAGTGTGCAAGGCTGTGAAGGCAAAGGCACGGAATTAAACGTTTAGCCTTTTCAATGAAACATCAAATGCTTATAGAAGGGGATACAGTTCTTTACTGTGCTTCAACCTCATTCAACAGTACAACATAATAGTAGAATCGTATAAGATAATACTATACATCAAGTGCATTATATTATTATCCAATTTGCAGTGGCATTGCAGTCTCTCTCTGACCATGCAACAGCTGTGTTCCACAGAACTACAGTGATGACACAATTCGCGCCACCGTTCCATTGTGCAATCAACCCGTGTTTACAGGATGATACAATCCTCTGAGGTCACTGATGGTGTTCTTGTTCTTTTCTTTTTGTTTCAGGCCGAGCGGGGAGAAGGGGGAGAGAGAAGGATAGAGAGACATCGCCAACATGAAGGCCCTTCTCACTCCGACGACGCCCCTAATTCTTCTTCTTCTCCTGCTGCCCGAGGCTGCCTCGTTGAGTGGCTGCCCAAAGGACTGCTCCTGCTCCACGCTGGAGTCCATCTTCTGCTTCCAACGGCATTCGGCCACCATCCCGCAAGGTGTGCCCCCCACCACCCAGAACCTCTACCTGTTTGCCAATGGCATCGAAGGTTTGACCGTGGAAGACTTTGACGGTCTGGAGAGCCTGGAGATGCTGGACCTCAGTCAAAACAAATTGACGGAGCTTCCTGACAAGGTGTTCCAACCTCTGACCTCCTTACGGAACCTGGACTTGTCCTCGAATCAGGTCACTCACATTTCCGAGAATTGCTTCCACGGCATGGCTCTGCTCGAGCGTCTCTACCTGTCCAATAACCACATCAAGACCATCCACCCGGCGGCCTTCAACGGCTTGGAGCAGTTGATCGAGCTCAAGCTGCAGGGAAACCAGCTGACAACACTGCCTGCGCTCTCCTTGCCACGACTACGGCTGCTGGACCTTCGCCACAACGTATTCCCTACCCTGGGTCCCGAAGACCTCCACACACCTAACCTGGAGTCCCTGAAGTTGGCAGGGGTGGGGCTCACCAGCCTCGACAACACTCTCATGGTCAGTCTGGGGAACCTTCACGATCTGGACATATCAGACAACCAACTGAATGTGTTCCCTCCAGCACTGAAGGAAGCCAGGGGACTTATCCATCTCAGCCTCGCGGGGAATCCCATGGGACCGCTAGATATAAAGGACCTGCAGAATCTTGGGGAGCTTCAAGAGCTCGACATTAGCAGCCTCAGTTTACAGGGTCTCTCTGAGGATTTCCCCAAACTTTTCCCCCACATTAAGAAACTAAAAGTGGCAGAGAATCCCTTCAACTGCCTGTGCAACCTTGCCTGGTTTCCGACCTGGCTGAGGACCCAGGACATTACCCTGGACAGAACCGAGGAGACCCGATGCCACTTCCCACCCATCAGTGCTGGCAATGTGCTGCAGAGAATGGAGCACAGGGAGTTTGGTTGCCCTACGACAACCATGGTGACCACCACCACAGTCAGGACCACCACAATCACCACTGACCCCGTGACCACCCTCCTGAGTACGTCCGAGGCTATTCTTGAACCCATGCCCAGTGATGACTCCTTGGACCCGGAGGTTGATTATTCTTTGCCGCCCATCCTTGCCAGCCCCAGTAGCAGCAGCAACATTGACAATGACTTGGAGCGGCATTTATGCCCTTCTGCCAACACCTGCCTGAACGGTGGACTCTGTCGGCTTGACTGGCGTGGTCAGGTAGAATGCACTTGTCCACCTGGCTTCTCGGGCGTCTACTGCGAGGTCCGCCATCATCATCATCACTCACCTTCCGCACCTGAAGCAGAGGTGTCTATGCCCACCATCATCTCGGACGCGGCAGAGATCAGCTCACGCGCCGTGACCTCGACCACGATACGGGTGGACCTTCACCGATACATCGAAATTCGACCGAACATCCGAGGAATCCGCCTCACATACCGGAATCTGTCTGGGCCCGACCGCCGGCCGATTGATCTCAGTGTTCCTGCCAACTACCCAGAGTACACGATTCGAGGCCTGAAGCCAAACTCCACGTACACAGTGTGTGCCAGCCCACTAGGGGCCCCCATTGGTATAGACCGATCCTGCATGGAGGCTCGCACGGTTGGCCAGCAGCAGAGCACCATGGGGGCCCGGGTGGAGGATAAGAGGTTGACCACCATGCTGGTGCCAGCCCTGGCCATCTTGTCATCCCTTGTGCTAATAGCAGCGGCCGTGGGGGTCGTGTGCTACGTTCGCAAGAGACGGGGCAAGGGCCATCTGGACCAACTGGACTGTGAGCCCTCCCAGCTGGAACTGGAGGGAGTCAGGGCCGGCCTGGACAATGGGGGGGCGTTGCCTCAAAAGCAGCCGGAACTCATGATTCCGGAGCCGGCCGTTCAAAATGGTAACCTGGAGTATGAGGTGTTGCTGCTGCAGGACCATTTCACCTCGAACAACAACATGTGCACACACAAGCCCTGCTACTTCTGACGTCCTGGACTGCACTGCAGAGACTGACAGGGGGCATTGAGCCTGAACTCTGTTCTGGTGCTCTGGAGTATCGGGCTGCTGCCTACTCCTGTTGATGACAGCAGTTGAAGGGGGACTGGCCAAACCAGCAACACAGAGAGAACATTGAAAACATTGTAAATATAAAGTGTTTGTCTAATGGGACATTAAACAAAGAGATTGGGTTGGAGGTGGCATGGACAAGGGGCAGGGGAGGGGGGAGGCTTTAAAAAAAAAAAAAAAGGGATATTCCCTGAAATATGATGTGTCCGACTTCTGCCGTTATCTACAAGATAAACCACCCCTCAGATTGAGTGCTGTAGATTAAGGTCAAAGGTTAAATGATGCGAATGATGAATGAAGAGGTGTGCACTGAAATGGGGCTGTGCTGCCGTTTCCCAGTTGTAGCGACTGATCCAAAACACCGTTCATTTGTTCTATGTATGTACTGTGTTGTTCTCCTATGTTGTGGCACCTCAGCACTACCAACCTTCCTCCAGTGTTTGGGTCAAATCTGACCGATTTTACAACTCTTCCTACATCATAAATGTTTAAAGCATTTGAACATATACAATTGCTGTGATCACCACTTTCATTGAAGTATGAGTTCTGGTGTCCAGAATAAAATGGCCGCTGTAGGAAATTAAAGTGTGAGACTATATTATGTTCATCCACAGAAAATGAATGGCTAAAACTATACTACGTTAAGCAGATAGAAAACATCCCCATACATACACCCACCCACAACGCACCCCCCCCCCACAAACACACCAAATTTGGCGATAATGACGATAAGGATAAACACTGGAGCAGGACAGGGTAGTCGTGCTGGCTGTGAATTACCTTTTTGTCACCAAATGAAGAGTATAGTCGAAAAATGGCTGAACCTTGTATTGCTTTATTGTATTTTGTCTTACCTGGCTTTACCGCTTTTGTAAAATAATGTTTCTTACTTTCTTTTTTATGTGTTTATGTGTCATTCTTTTTCTTTTTTTCTCCCTCTCGTGTTAAACTATGCGACTGTACAGCAGCCTTCAACCGCCCCCCATCTCTTGTGACCAACTGACAGACACAACATCAGATTGAAATCTTTGAAGATTAAAATGCATTTTGTACCAACAAAGTCAATCAAAGGGCTTTCGCCTACAGATCGCCGGTCTAAGTAGATGTTAAGTCTGGCTGGGCTCCAGGCTAAATCCCCCTTCTTCATTCTTCAGCACTCACCCCCAACTCCCCCTCCATTAACAAGATCACAAACGATACAAAGGGAAACTAACCCCCCCCCCAACCACCGGTGTTCTGAAATATAACTCCACCAGAAAGCTTAGACAGGAGAGAGATCTCCCAATAATGTATTGTTTATTCGTAGTTTATATAAAGTTATACAGCGCTCCGTCACAAATTCACGCAGAACATTTTGTATCCGGTAGGCGTGGGTCAACGGAGATATTGGCTGTGTGCTTTCATTCCATTTGCTTCTGTGGCAAAATGCTAAACACCATATAGAAACGCTGGTTTCAAGACTAGCTCTTTCAAAAACCAGCGACACAACAGATAGTAGTGTGGCTGCAACTTTGTGCCATGGTGCCCTTAATTTACTCATTATTCGAGAGTAGACCTCAAAAACATGGCAACCTGAGACACGCTGTGATGTTGAACAATTTTAGCGGTAACAAAGTGGTGTACGTGCTCTATGGTGTGTATGTGTGTGTGTGTCAGTGTGTGTGTGTGCGTGTGTGTCAGTGTGTGTGTGTGGGTAGGTGTGTGTGTGTGTGAGATGTCTGTCAACATCCGTGATAATGCAGGAGCTTGTTCGGTCACGTCTCAGGAGAGACTCGCAGACATAAAGTTGCCATCCGCTCTGTGTGTCGTCTCTTAATGTTACGCATACGCATCAGGAGCAACGACAGGTCATAAAAACACTCACACACTCACACACACTGCCCTACACACACGGGGGACGTGTATGTGCGTGAATTTAATGCACACACATACCGGCTGCAGTGTTTCCTATCCTTGGGCCTATTGACAACTGGATTCAATCACAACAACCCAAATTGCCACAACCAAAAATAATCAATAACATCTAACTGGAATATGTGTCTGTAAATGAGTTTACATTGAAACAATGCACACTGTTTTCAATGCGATTGTTAATTTTCCCTGTTTACTTTGGGAAGCTCTTAGTTGTACATCTCTGTTGTTGTTGTTGTTGCCTTTTTGTATACTGTGGACATATTTGTAAAAGTTGGAAAATACTGATATGAAAAATAAAGTTATTACATATACAAATAAAATGAGAACTCTTGATTTTGTGCACGAAACGATGTTTACTTGATGGGCAGAGAGGAGGTCAAGCCAATCAACTTCCAGAGAGAGAGAGACAGAGACAGAGAGAGAGCGAGAGAAAAGGAAGAAAAGAAAGAAAAAAGGAGAGAGTTGAGAAATTGAAACATGATGCATACAAGATGACATTTAAGTTACTAGATTAACTCAACTCAACATACTGTACATATCAATTTACCACATAAGAATACTAGTGACCGCAAGTAGTTATGTTTTTGTGCATTGGAAAGTGTGTGTGTCTGTGTGTGCGTGTGTGTATGTGCGTGCGTGTGTGTGTGTGTGCATGCATGCGTGTGCACGCTTCACATTGTTCGCTGTTTGCGTTCTACCAACGCAGAGTCAGGCTTACATCTGTTTACGCTTTCAAACTGTTTACCGTTTTTGTTCGTATTTTTTTCCAGGCGCCCTACAAACCATTTCCAACTCTAAGGGGTCGTAACAAATAAATAATCCAATTTGTTTGTTGGGTCATAACATCCGATGCTCCATTGTGCATTCAACGGGGGGACCACTGCCCACAGCTAAACCCGAGTTTTATAAGGGTTTATAATGGGCTCTGTTAACTGCAGAAGCTGAAGGCGAACACAGAGCAGGAGCACGGGTGGAGACTGGAGGTGGAGGTATGGAGGTGGAGGTATGGAGGTGGAGGTACGGAGGTGAACGAGGAGCACGTGAGTTGTGAGTCACCACCTCCCGGCTCCTCGGACCACGTGGGTTGTGCGCTGTTAGAGCCAACACCGTCAAAAAGCTGTTGACTTGACCACCCCGTGTGTTTGTGCAGTTTTACTGGGAGGATGTTGGCTGCAGAAGAACTATGCTTCACACGCACACACATGTGTACACGCACACACATGTGTACACACACACACACACACACACACGTGTACTGTACATGCATACAAACATGCACGTGGGCTGGGCACACACACACACACACACTGCAAGGAAACAGATGAACGGAGACACGAGGCAAGCAAACATATGCAGATGTATGGACACTCGTACCCACACACACACACACACACAGAATGATGCTGTAAGCACACACATACATACAGCGGTGCAAGCACATGCATGTGTATAGACACATACACACACACACACACACACACACACACAGGAAGGGGCTGTAAACACATGCCCATGTACAGGGAGACACACACACACACACACACACACACACACACACACACACACAGAATGGTGCTGTGAAAACATGCACAATTTCAGTGACACACACACACACACACACACACACACACACACACACAGCCCAGAGTCTCACAGTAACAACATAAACACATAAAGCTGCATGGCGCTGAAACACAGGTGCTTACTATTTCCATTCACAGAGAGAGAGAGAGAGAGAGAGAGAGAGAGAAAGAGCGAGAGAGAGAAAGAGACCTTCCCAGGGAGGGGAGGAACAATGCTCCCCCCTGGGGGAGGAGGACAACACAGACCTCTTCACTTGCTTCACCGACTCCCTCCCTCCCCTCCCTCCCTCCTCTCTGAGCCGGCGTTTCCCACTCACACGGCCACGATACTTCCTGGATGCACTCGAACACCTCCTCCTTCCGCATTGTTTCTATGTTTGACACCTCTCACCTGTGTCTGTGTGAAACAAGCACAGGTCTCTCTCTCTCTCTCTCTCTCTCTCTCTCTCTCTCTCTCTCTCTCTCTCTCTCTCTCAGACCGCAGGTGTGAGCAGACGGCAGGAAGGGGCCGCCAAACTAACGGATGACTCCCAAAAGATGAATTGAATTTCCACGCGTTCATTTATATCGACAAAGAATGCATGGAAATTCTGTGGTGTTTTTTCTTACTTTTCGTACTCAGAGATCATTTTGAGTGCGAGTGAGAGTGTGTGTGTGTGTGTGTGTGTGTGTGTGTGTGTGTGTGTGTGTGTGTGTGTGTGTGTGTGTGTTTCTGGGACAGCAGAGAAACGCATCATTACAAGTGACATTATTAGGTTTCACGCATTCATGCACTGGAAATATTCAGGATATCATTTCAATTGTTAAGAATTCAAATTGGAAAAATGTAGGAAAATTCTGGGATTGTTTAAAGCAGAATTCGGGACAGTTCTGACCGGAAAAAAAGGATAATTCCGAGGCCTGCTAGTGTGCTGTGCTGTGCACGCACACGTGTTTGCATTAATGACTTTTCTATGTCTGTTTCTCTCCTTTCCCCCCACATAAAACCCTTCCCGGGATTTAACAGAGACCCCGGTACCTGGCCGGGTGCCAAACCCGACACACACACACACACACACACACACACTCAACTCCGGGCCCTTCAAGTCGCCCCTCAATGCTCCCATTGTAGTTCCGAGGGACCCCTCCTCCTCTGCTGCTACGACGATAAAGTTAAACCAAGGAAAAGAGGGGGAAAAAAGTTCGATTAGAATAATAAAATCCACATCAAATTACTCCCGAGTAAATATTTTCGTAGCTTTTTTTTTTTTCACACAGGCCCCGCCCACTCTTCCCGACACCCCCCCCACCCCGGTTAATTTTGTCCTCTGTTTTGTTAACTCCGTCCTAAGGCGAGGAGTCAGAACAACCCGGAGGTCTTTGTGGCCGCGTAGTACAGGGAGGCGCCGGTGGATGAAGAGGTAGTACTAAAGAACTACTTCTAAGACTGTAAAAGTAAAAGCCAAGTAATACCACAGATGTAGATGTAGTAGTAAGTTGCTGTTACTACCATCTACAGTCAAAGCATTGAAAATGTTACTTCAGTAATAGCAAAAGTAAAAGTGTGAGCATCAAAGTACCAAAAGTAAATGTACTCATTGTGCCGAATGGTCGAAATAGTAATTACATAACAAAATAAAAATTATTCTAAATTGGATTATAAATACCTCAGATTTGTACAGTAATTTTTCTTTGTACTTACCGTAAATCCTCTAATATTGGCCGGGGGCACTATTAGAGGATTTACGGTAGTTACTCCTCTCCACCCCCTTGAGCTTCACAGGACCCCCCCCCCCCCCCCCTTGATTTCTCCCGGAGGGTCTGACACACTAGTGTTTTTTTAATTTAATAGCCCCACATACCCCAGCTGACCCCAAACCTAGTCGTCAACCGGTGCCAAGATTCCGAGAATGACCGCAAGGCTGTCAAAAGTAAACCTATATATATATACATATATATATATATATTATGAGACAACTATCATCCGTTTACAACACACAAAAGTCCTGGACACACACACCACACACACACACACAACACACACACACACACACACACACACACACAAAACGATTTGGAACAAGTCTCGTGAAAAGCTCTAACGTGAGGTGACATCATAAGAAGACAATAGCAAAATCTCAACAAACCAAAGCAGTGTTTTGCTCATAGCTCTTTTTCATTAGCGGGTACCAGAGCTAAGAGCTACGCTGCTGAAACAAAGGCTTCGCTTTCTTCCCCTGTGTGCCGTGCTTCGACAGAAGCCGTGCCACCTAGTCCTAGGCCTGGACTATTCCGTACTGGAGCTGCTGTCCTTTTGGTTGCCTCTCAGATGTGGCTACGCTACGCTACAGCGCATGCTAACCGATGCCTGGAAGCCCGACCCGCAAATTTGTGGCCGGCTGTCAACAGAAACAGAAACAGAAACGAATCCAGAGAGCGCACAAAAAAACAAAGTAGCATAGTGTGTTTTCTCTTCCTCTCTTTCCTTTCTGTTTCTGTTTCTGTTGACGCCGGCCACAAATTTGCGGTCGGGGCTTCCAGGCATCGGTTAGCAAGCGCTGTAGCGTAGCGTAGCCACATCTGAGAGGCAACCAAAAGGACAGCAGCTCCAGTACGGAATAGTCCAGGCCTAGGACTAGGTGGCACGGCTCTGTCGAAGCACGGCACACAGGGGAAGAAAGCGAAGCCTTTGTTTTTCAGCAGCGTAGCTCTTAGCTCTGGTACCCGCTAATGAAAAAGAGCTATGAGCAAAACACTGCTTTGGTTTGTTGAGATTTTGCTATTGTCTTCTTATGATGTCACCTCACGTTAGAGCTTTTCACAAGACTTGTTCCAAATCGTTGTGTGTGTGTGTGTGTGTGTGTGTGTGTGTGTGTGTGTGTGTGTGTGTGTCCAGACTTTTGTGTGTTGTAAACGGATGATAGTTGTCTCATATATATATATATATATATATGTATATATATATAGGTTTACTTTTGACAGCCTCTGCGGTCATTCTCGAGAATCTTGGCACCGGTTGACGACTAGGTTTGGGGTCAGCTGGGGTATGTGGGGGCTATTAAATAAAAAAAACACTAGTGTGTCAGACCCTCCGGGAGAATCAAGGGGGGGGGGGGGGGGGTCCTTGAAGCTCAAGGGGGGTGGAGAGAGTAACTACCGTAAATCCTCTAATAGTGCCCCCGGCCAATATTAGAGGATTTACGGTAAGTACAAAGAAAAAATTACTGTACAAATCTGAGGTATTTATAATCCAATTTTAGAATAATTTTTATTTTGTTATGTAATTACTATTTCGACCATTCGGCACAATGAGTTTACTTTTGGTACTTTGATGCTCACACTTTTACTTTTTGCTATTACTGAAGTAACGTTTTCAATGCTTTGACTGTAGATGTAGTAACAGCAACTTACTACTACATCTACATCTGTGGTATTACTGCTTTTACTTTTACAGTCTTAGAAGTAGTTCTTAGTACTACCTCTTCATCCACCGGCGCCTCCCTGTACTACGCGGCCACAAAGACCTCCGGGTTGTTCTGACTCCTCGCCTTAGGACGGAGTTAACAAAACAGAGGAGAAAATTAACCGGGGTGGGGGGGGGTGTCGGGAAGAGTGGGCGGGGCCTGTGTGAAAAAAAAAAAAGCTACGAAAATATTTACTCGGGAGTAATTTGATGTGGATTTTATTATTCTAATCTAACTTTTTTCCCCCTCTTTTTCTTGGTTTAACTTTATCGTCGTAGCAGCAGAAGAGGAGGGGTCCCTCGGAACTACAATGGGAGCATTGAGGGGCGACTTGAAGGGCCGGAGTTGAGTGTGTGTGTGTGTGTGTGTGTGTGTGTCGGGTTTGGCATCCGGCCAGGTACCGGGGTCTCTGTTAAATCCCGGGAAGGGTTTTATGTGAGGGGAAAGGAGAGAAACAGACATAGAAAAGTCATTAATGCAAACACGTGTGCGTGCACAGCACAGCACACTAGCAGGCCTCGGAATTATCCTTTTTTTCCGGTCAGAACTGTCCCGAATTCTGCTTTAAACAATCCCAGAATTTTCCTACATTTTTCCAATTTGAATTCTTAACAATTGAAATGATATCCTGAATATTTCCAGTGCATGAATGCGTGAAACCTAATAATGTCACTTGTAATGATGCGTTTCTCTGCTGTCCCAGAACACACACACACACACACACACACACACACACACACACACACACACACACACACACACACACACACACTCTCACTCGCACTCAAAATGATCTCTGAGTACGAAAGTAAGAAAAAACACCACAGAATTTCCATGCATTCTTTGTCGATATAAAAGAACGCGTGGAAATTCAATTCATCTTTTGGGAGTCATCCGTTAGTTTGGCGGCCCCTTCCTGCCGTCTGCTCACACCTGCGGTCTGAGAGAGAGAGAGAGAGAGAGAGAGAGAGAGAGAGAGAGAGAGAGAGAGAGAGAGAGACCTGTGCTTGTTTCACACAGACACAGGTGAGACGTGTCAAACATAGAAACAATGCGGAAGGAGGAGGTGTCGAGTGCATCCAGGAAGTATCGTGGCCGTGTGAGTGGGAAACGCCGGCTCAGAGAGGAGGGAGGGAGGGAGGGAGGGAGTCGGTGAAGCAAGTGAAGAGGTCTGTGTTGTCCTCCTCCCCCAGGGGGGAGCATTGTTCCTCCCCTCCCTGGGAAGGTCTCTTTCTCTCTCTCGCTCTTTCTCTCTCTCTCTCTCTCTCTCTCTCTCTCTGTGAATGGAAATAGTAGCACCTGTGTTTCAGCGCCATGCAGCTTTATGTGTTTATGTTGTTACTGTGAGACTCTGGGCTGTGTGTGTGTGTGTGTGTGTGTGTGTGTGTGTGTGTGTGTCACTGTTGTGTGTTTTCACAGCATTCTGTGTGTGTGTGTGTGTGTGTGTGTGTGTGTGTGTTCTCTGTCATGTGTGTTGCTTCCTGTGTGTGTGTGTGTGTGTGTGTGTGTGTATGTGTCTATTGTGTGTTGCGTGTGTGTGTGAGTGTATGTATGTGTGTGCTTACAGCATCATTCTGTGTGTGTGTGTGTGTGTGTGGGTACGAGTGTCCATACATCTGCATATGTTTGCTTGCCTCGTGTCTCCGTTCATCTGTTTCCTTGCAGTGTGTGTGTGTGTGTGTGTGTGCCCAGCCCACGTGCATGTTTGTATGCATGTACAGTACACGTGTGTGTGTGTGTGTGTGTGTACACATGTGTGTGCGTGTACACATGTGTGTGCGTGTGAAGCATAGTTCTTCTGCAGCCAACATCCTCCCAGTAAAACTGCACAAACACACGGGGTGGTCAAGTCAACAGCTTTTTGACGGTGTTGGCTCTAACAGCGCACAACCCACGTGGTCCGAGGAGCCGGGAGGTGGTGACTCACACACTCACCGTGCTCCTCGTTCACCTCCGTACCTCCACCTCCATACCTCCACCTCCATACCTCCACCTCCAGTCTCCACCCGTGCTCCTGCTCTGTGTTCGCCTTCAGCTTCTGCAGTTAACAGAGCCCATTATAAACCCTTATAAAACTCGGGTTTAGCTGTGGGCAGTGGTCCCCCCGTTGAATGCACAATGGAGCATCGGATGTATGACCCAACAACAAATTGGATTATTTATTTGTTACGACCCCTTAGAGTTGGAAATGGTTGTAGGGCGCCTGGAAAAAAATACGAACAAAAACGGTAAACAGTTTGAAAGCGTAAACAGATGTAAGCCTGACTCTGCGTTGGTAGAACGCAAACAGCGAACAATGTGAAGCGTGCACACGCATGCATGCACACACACACACACGCACGCACATACACACACGCACACACAGACACACACACTTTCCAATGCACAAAAACATAACTACTTGAGGTCACTAGTATTCTTATGTGGTAATATTGATATGTACAGTATGTTGAGTTGAGTTAATCTAGTAACTTAAATGTCATCTTGTATGCATCATGTTTCAATTTCTCAACTCTCTCCTTTTTTCTTTCTTTCTTCCTTTCTCTCGCTCTCTCTCTGTCTCTGTCTCTCTCTCTGGAAGTTGATTGGCTTGACCTCCTCTCTGCCCATCAAGTAAACATCGTTTCGTGCACAAAATCAAGAGTTCTCATTTTATTTGTATATGTAATAACTTTATTTTTCATATCAGTATTTTCCAACTTTTACAAATATGTCCACAGTATACAAAAAGGCAACAACAACAACAACAGAGATGTACAACTAAGAGCTTCCCAAAGTAAACAGGGAAAATTAACAATCGCATTGAAAACAGTGTGCATTGTTTTCAATGTAAACTCATTTACAGACACATATTCCAGTTAGATGTTATTGATTATTTTTGGTTGTGGCAATTTGGGTTGTTGTGATTGAATCCAGTTGTCAATAGGCCCAAGGATAGGAAACACTGCAGCCGGTATGTGTGTGCATTAAATTCACGCACATACACGTCCCCGTGTGTGTAGGGCAGTGTGTGTGAGTGTGTGAGTGTTTTATGACCTGTCGTTGCTCCTGATGCGTATGCGTAACATTAAGAGACGACACACAGAGCGGATGGCAACTTTATGTCTGCGAGTCTCTCCTGAGACGTGACCGAACAAGCTCCTGCATTATCACGGATGTTGACAGACATCTCACACACACACACACCTACCCACACACACACACTGACACACACGCACACACACACACATACACACCATAGAGCACGTACACCACTTTGTTACCGCTAAAATTGTTCAACATCACAGCGTGTCTCAGGTTGCCATGTTTTTGAGGTCTACTCTTTGCATTAATGACTTTTCTATGTCTGTTTCTCTCCTTTCCCCTCACATAAAACCCTTCCCGGGATTTAACAGAGACCCCGGTACCTGGCCGGATGCCAAACCCGACACACACACACACACACACACACACACTCAACTCCGGCCCTTCAAGTCGCCCCTCAATGCTCCCATTGTAGTTCCGAGGGACCCCTCCTCCTCTGCTGCTACGACGATAAAGTTAAACCAAGAAAAGAGGGGGAAAAAAGTTAGATTAGAATAATAAAATCCACATCAAATTACTCCCGAGTAAATATTTTCGTAGCTTTTTTTTTTTTCACACAGGCCCCGCCCACTCTTCCCGACACCCCCCCCCACCCCGGTTAATTTTCTCCTCTGTTTTGTTAACTCCGTCCTAAGGCGAGGAGTCAGAACAACCCGGAGGTCTTTGTGGCCGCGTAGTACAGGGAGGCGCCGGTGGATGAAGAGGTAGTACTAAGAACTACTTCTAAGACTGTAAAAGTAAAAGCAGTAATACCACAGATGTAGATGTAGTAGTAAGTTGCTGTTACTACATCTACAGTCAAAGCATTGAAAATGTTACTTCAGTAATAGCAAAAAGTAAAAGTGTGAGCATCAAAGTACCAAAAGTAAATAATAAGTACTCATTGTGCCGAATGGTCGAAATAGTAATTACATAACAAAATAAAATTATTCTAAAATTGGATTATAAATACCTCAGATTTGTACAGTAATTTTTTCTTTGTACTTACCGTAAATCCTCTAATATTGGCCGGGGGCACTATTAGAGGATTTACGGTAGTTACTCTCTCCACCCCCCTTGAGCTTCACAGGACCCCCCCCCCCCCCCCCCCCTTGATTCTCCCGGAGGGTCTGACACACTAGTGTTTTTTTTATTTAATAGCCCCCACATACCCCAGCTGACCCCAAACCTAGTCCTCAACCGGTGCCAAGATTCTCGAGAATGACCGCAGAGGCTGTCAAAAGTAAACCTATATATATATACATATATATATATATATATATATGAGACAACTATCATCCGTTTACAACACACAAAAGTCTGGACACACACACACACACACACACACACACACACACACACACACACACACACACACACACACACACACACAAACGATTTGGAACAAGTCTCGTGAAAAGCTCTAACGTGAGGTGACATCATAAGAAGACAATAGCAAAATCTCAACAAACCAAAGCAGTGTTTTGCTCATAGCTCTTTTTCATTAGCGGGTACCAGAGCTAAGAGCTACGCTGCTGAAACAAAGGCTTCGCTTTCTTCCCCTGTGTGCCGTGCTTCGACAGAGCCGTGCCACCTAGTCCTAGGCCTGGACTATTCCGTACTGGAGCTGCTGTCCTTTTGGTTGCCTCTCAGATGTGGCTACGCTACGCTACAGCGCTTGCTAACCGATGCCTGGAAGCCCCGACCGCAAATTTGTGGCCGGCGTCAACAGAAACAGAAACAGAAAGGAAAGAGAGGAAGAGAAAACACACTATGCTACTTTGTTTTTTTGTGCGCTCTCTGGATTCGTTTCTCCCCTCAAACTCTGCTGCTCGCTCTCCCCCCTCAAAGACCCACAACCCCCCCCCATCCTCCTTCCCTAAACCTCCCAAACCCCCCCCTACCCAGCGGCTCTACACCCCTCTTCCATCGCTGGGAGGGGAGGGAGGCGAGGGAAGGGAGGGAGGGATGGAGGGGGGGGGGGGGGGCAGAGGGGAGGGAGGGAGGGAGGGAGAGCAGCAGCAATAAGACGGGATTGTTAGGGAAGGTGAGGGCAGATGTGGAGGGCCACCAGAGAGAGAGAGAGAGAGAGAGAGGGGGAGAAGAGAGAGGGAGGGAGGGAGGGAGGGAGGGAGAGAGAGAGGGAGGAAGGAAGGGGGATAGACAGAGAGAGAGAGAGAGAGAGAGAGAGAGAGAGAGAGGCGTTAGTGCGGCTACCAGCCAGCCAGCCAGCAGGCCACTGACCACATGCAGGCAGCAGGCAGGCAGGCAACCGGCCCAGAACATGAAGCTCTGGATGAGGAGGAGGAGAAGGAGGAAGAGGAGGAGGAAGAGGAGGAGGTCGGACGCTGCTGTCTTCAACCGGTTCACCGCCGCAAACTCGCGGAGTAGAAGAAGAAGTACGAACGTCTGCAATCGATAGCTTGGTGAACTCGGGCATTTTGCTCACAGTAATATGAACCGTACTGGAGGTGATTTTCCGTTGTACAGGGAGGGATGTGCGATCTTTAAGCATTAGCACCATCAAGAATACACAAATAAATATAGAAACCGAAAGAATCTTTTTGTTCTGTTGCTATCTATCGCAACTCTGCACTCTTCAGTCCAGTTGTTTTTTGTAACTGTTAAAGTATAAAAGTGTCTGCTTAACGTACGTGTGTACTGTATGTGTAAATGTATTGCTTAATCCATAATTATAGGTCTTCATAAGCCGCGCTGAATCTAACGCTTATACATAAAAGATAATCGTTAAGTATCCACAGATACAGTAACGGTGTCAAATCACGGCTTTAGTGGAGTACTACGCAGAATACGCTCACACAATGTCAAGATGGCCGACGGAGGGCCCAAACTGAACGTGAGCTGAACTGAAGGGAGTAAAGAGGCCATTTCGCGCACACAGCTTTAGTCTTCCCTCGCTCACTCAACACCCCCCCCCCCCACCCCCCCTCTCCCCGTCCCAGCAGATAATCAACTGTGGTTCCTGACTGGAAACGGCGGCACAGTGGATGACTCCAACACACAGATGGATGGTCGATGAATCCACGACCGCAAGGCAGGAGAGGAGAGGGAGTCAGTGGAACGGAAACCAAAAAAAAATAGAATACTAGAGGAACCGAACCAGGGGCCAAAAGCTGGAAAACCACACGAGAGAGAGAGAGAGAGAGAGAGAGAGAGAGAGAGAGAGAGAGAGAGAGAGAGAGGCGCTATCAAAGAGGGATGAGATGGGGTGGAATTGATTGAAAATGGATAAGAGTTTCAAAGAGATGGGAGCAATGACTGGCGTGTGTGTGTGTGTGTGTGTGTGTGTGTGTGTGTGTGTGTGTGTGTTGTGGTGTGTGTGTGTGTGTGTGTGTGTGTGTGTGTGTGTGTGTATACATAAGGAATTCCTTTAGTTGTATCATCGATTGTGTCCTGAAGAGGTGGATGGGGGTGGTGTGTGTGTGTGTATGTGTGTGTGTGTTTGTGTGTTTGAGAGGAGAGAGAGAGAGAGAGAGAGAGAGAGAGAGAGACAGACAGAGCGGAAGAGTATGTGTGATTGGTGTCCGTGCGTGCCTCGTGTGTGTGTGTGTGAGATCGTCTGTGTGCCGCTAGTGCTTGTGTGTGGTGTGCCATGCGTGTGTATATGTCGTTGTACGAGTGTTGTGCGTGTGTGTGTGAGCGTCTCTGTGTGTGTTCATGCATGTGTAAAGGAGGGATCTGAGAAAGTGGGTAGGTGCGATACTTTCACGGTGGGGGGGGGGGGGGGTGGGGGGGGTGAGCTGTCCTCCAGGCCCGCAGCATCTGGAGGGCCCTCGCTGTCACCGCTGGAACCCAAATGTGCTTCTCGTTGCACAGGAATGGGGAGGCGGCGACGCGGGAGTTATATATTCATTACCAAGGAGAAGACCAAATGTGGTTCTAATAAAGATAGGAGAGGGGGCTGGACGAGAGGGGGCTGGACGAGAGACATATGGAGAGAGAGAGAGAGAGAGAGAGAGAGAGAGAGAGAGAGAGAGAAAGCTTGTGTTGCTACAGGTGAGCGCGATGACAGCCATCGAACAATATTGGGCTCAGGTAGCGGCGTATCGTCTGCTTGGCAAGAGAGATTTTTATCGCGTTTGTGGAAGCTGAGATTATGGGATATATATACGATCATCTCATCATACATAATTGGCTGATGTGGTACTGGGCTGCCAGGAATGTACACTTGCAAGTTGCATGCATTTGTTGCAAAGGAAACAATGAAAAATATGTAAATATGAACTCTTGGCTGTAAATACGAATTCTGAATTATGAATTCTGAATTCTTTCCAGAGGAGACTTGAATTGCCTTTGGTTTGATTTCAACATCACAAAACCTCAAAGAGAGGTAAAATACTATTTGCTGGTAGAAAAAAAAAAGGCTTCGATTGGGTTGACTTGGGAACCCTGGTTTGCCCCCGGGCTTAAAGGACTCGTGCCAGACATGCTTCCTGCCTTTTATTACAAACCAGTTGTGACCAGCAGGCGCGGTGGTCTGCTGAGGGGCGGGGGGGTGGGGCGGAGCTTCCAGAGCAAATGCTCCAGAGCCAGAGCAGCTGCAGGCATCACAGGTGATCTCTGGAGTCTGGAGCCTCTGGAGCTTTTTTCGCTAACCCTGAGGGACTGTGACATGCAGGTCGTCAGAGGGGTGTCTGGTGTGAGACCTATTTAAATGGTAAATGGATTGCATTTATATAGCGCTTTAAAAAAACACTTTACAGTTGCCTCACATTCACCCATCCATACACCGACGACGGTGTCAACCATGCAAGGTAACAACCAACACGTCAGGAGCAGTTAGGGTTAGGTGTTGCTCAGGGACACCTTGAAACGTAGCTAGGCGGAGCCCGGGTATCGAACCAGCAACCTTCCTGTTGCCAGACAACCGCTCTTACCCCCTGAGCTACTGCTGCGCCAGTAGCCACGGGGGGTTGAAGCAATTCTTCGGCTTCAACGCTGCTAAACCAAAAATCCTCCCATAAAGACCGCAGGAACACAAAGTCAAGTCAACAAACATGACTTGTCGGCGAGTCATTGTGTGTGTGTGTGTGTGTTTTCGATACTCGGCCACCACACATGCCACCACACACGGCGTGCGCTAGCTAGGGGTTTCTGGCACGTTAGCGACTGTACTCCGAGTGTTTCGTCATCTGGGACTGCGGCAAGATGCAAAACAATACCCCGCTCTGTGTGTGCGCACACTGCAGCTATCTGGAAATCAAACATTACGGTAATCACTTCTAAGTAGCTGTGGGTGTGGGTGATAAACCGGTGGGATTTCGCAGTGTTATCCGGGGCGGGAGACAAAGGACAGAAGAAACAAAGAACGAAATGTGAGAGGAGGGAGAGAGGACTAGGCCGACCCAGATGTGAATACCCTTTAATGTCCACATTGTAATTCAACATTAATTTGGACATTCAAATATCCACAGAGTGTGAATGAATGGAAACACATTTCCCATGATACAATACTCAGATATTATCAGATCAGCTTTATCTGCCACAGGCAGTATGGTGCGAGACCTACAGTACATAACCACACAGACAAGAGACAATCCGGTCCAATTTAGACTCAGTTTCAACTCAACTTAAAGGTATTACATTTCACATTTCAGCATCATGTGCCACAGAAAAAAGTCTCAGATATAAGAAGGGGTCAAATCTCTCAGTCTCTCTCTCTCAGTGGACTTTTGAACACACTTGTGAGCACTTGAAACTGGTTCTACTAACCTTGCCATTATGAATGCTCAAAAACCTGTTCTACTCTGATCTTTAGAATAGAATTATGCAGGCAACCTGGCAATTATGAAATTTGTTTGATTAACCTTGCAATTATGAATGCTTGTAACCTGTTTGTGTGTGTGTGTGTGTTTGATGGCTGGCTTAATTGGCCTCACCTGGCCCAGTTAGAGTCTGGGGGGTGGGGCTGCATGCCTGTGGTGCGTTGGCTAATCAGTGCACCACAGGTTAAGTCAGCCACCAGCACACACATTCAGGGAGTGATAGCATGCTAGCTATGTACCACCTGCTCTGTCATTTGAACAAACATTTGCAATAAACCAGACTTTCAACACCACTGCCTGTGTCCTTGGAGGAGCCCCAAACTGAGCCACATTATGTGCCGTTGTGGCAACGAGATATGCTACACTGTTCTATTCTTAACATTATGTACCACAGCAATATATTGCTGTCTCTTTCAACAAATGTACTCTTTGTAAGTCGCTTTGGATAAAATCTTCTGCCAAATTCTCTAAATGTTAACTTCGGGGTGCACAGAGAACTGAGTAGCTTGTATTTATGTGAGGTGACCTTTATTTTACCCAGGGTGGGGGCCCCTGCGGAGGGCCAGGTACCGTGGTTCAGCGGTTCCCCTGGCTGGAGGGAGAGCCAGGGAGAGCCGGCTAGAGCCGTATCTAGCGGGGCCCGCGGTAACGCAATACACCATAATGGACCAGGGCCTCGGAGTTCTGTTGAAGGGGAGCCAGCACACAGCCGGCCCCGCGTTGAAAGGATGGAGGAGTCCATTAAGAGCAGATTACAATCGCTCATGTGTGCAATGCTTTCAAAATAAAAGCACGCCGGCAATGCTGGCAGCGGCCGCTTTTACAGATTACAGATATATATATACGATTATATTTTTTCCCCGTTTTCCAGCTTTCAACTTCTCAGTTATCCATTCCACAGTCCATTTTTTTCTACTTTTTCTTTCATATTTATGTGGACTTTTAGTGCATTCAAGGATTGGAGAGTGAAGAGAGACAGGAAAGTGGTTAAGCAAAAAAGAAGAAGAAAAATAAGAAGGAATGAACCGTAGCATAGGCTATCAGGGCCGGATAGCTGAATGGCTAATGGAGTTGGCGTGGATGGAGTCCTCGGCCCCTTGGGACCCCGACTATAACCACCGGTGCAGGGCGGTTGCCAACCTGGCTTTTTCCTGTATTTATAAAATGCGGGTGATTCTTAGATTCTTAAGATTTCGGATATATTGGATATTCTGGATTTTTTAGAGATGTAGATACTGTATGTCGATTTTAAAAGCCGCATTACAGTAAAGTGATTTCAGTCATTTTCTAGACTTTCCGAACTGTTCTATAGCTGTTCTATTATTTGCCTTAACCCACCTAGTCGTTATATCCACATTACTGATGGTTATTTGTCAAGGATCTCATTGTGTATCCAGGAGTACACAAAAACTGGCCTTTCTATGTGGTTATTTTATATAGACTATTGATTTATTGAATCACCAGAAAACATGCCATATTTTGAGGCTGTAGCCCCACCTCCCCAGACTCTAACTGGGCCAGGTGAGGCCAATTAGGCCAGCCACCACACACACACACACAGACACACACACACTCCCACAATCATTTTATTGAGATATAAAATTTCCTATAATCGGGATGGAAGCTTTTGGCCACATTGCCCATTGCTAGCTACACGTAGCATGTGTAAGTAATGCAGTAGACTTCTCATTCTTCTTCAACTACTGATCAGTAGCATGGCAGATAGCGAGAGCGGGGGGCGGGGGGACGGGGGGGTGGGGGGGGATGGGTTGCCAGGCCTCATGGGACACCAGCAGACATCCATCAGCCGTGTGTGTGCTGGCTTTCAAACTCTCCTGTGCGTCATGCCAGCGCTCTGTATACACTGCGCTGTTTATTCTCAAAAGGAGAGAGAGGGGGAGGGGGGGAAGGGGGGGGAATCATAACTTTCTCAGCTATGATGTAAGCTGCGGAGCCAGACGCCAGAGAGAGCATCACTGGAGTTGTGGCTCGGCTGTGTCATGACATCAGCTAAAGAGAGAGCAGCACGGACAGTTTGGTACACATTTGGTTGAGAATGCACTTCTTCTAAATAAAGAATAAATGTCTCTAAATTGTCTCTAAATTCTTGTAGAGACATTTGTAATAACTACAAAGTGGGATCTGTCCACTGTATATCTGTGGCTATGGGTAGGTGTGTGAGGGTATGTATGTGTGTGTGTGTGTGTGTGTGTGTGTGTGTGCGTCTCAGTGGTGCGTGTGTGTGTCTGCACACGTGTGTCTCAGAGCGTGTGTGTGTGTTTGTGTGTGTGCGTGCCGACACGTATGTGCAGCACGCGCCAAGTGTTTATACTGCCGTGGAGGGTGGCGACAGACACAGGCGAGCCTCCGCTAATCCCCCCCCGTTCGCCAGCCTGATTTACCTCCGGCCCTTACATATACCTGCCGTCACATAAATTAGGACGCCAGATATACACACACACACACACACACACACACACACACACACACACATATACCCTGCCGGCCTCCTGACATGGAGCGCAGAAATATAGCGGGAAGAATAAAACGGAAACAAAATCCCAATGATTGCTGGGTTCTCCTTACATGGCCGCTCCGGCAGAGTAAACAGAGAGCGAAGGTATTCCTATTAGGAGGCTGTAGTGTGATTCATGAGGAGGGTAAAGTAGCCACATATCCCCACCCAGCAGAGCCCGCCCCCTGCCTGCCCCCCCAGTGCCCCCGCCCCTGCGCCCCTGCCCCCTCAAGCTCAAAAGTACACATTTTGTACTATTGTACTTCTAAGACAGCTTTAACATCAGCCAAGGTCAGTCAGGTCAGCCAAGGACACACACCACACATACATACACACACACACACACACACTTAGACAGACACACACACACCACACACACACACACTTAGACCGAGACACGCACACACACACACACTTAGACCGACACACGCACACACACACTTAGACAGACACACACACACACAACACACACACACACACCAATCAGTTCAATCAGTCAGACATCCTATTGCCATAAAGCCGATCCCACCTGACCTTTGACCCCTGGACATGCCCTCCGACCAACCGCCCACCCCCATCCCCATCCCTTTGGAAGAACAAGCAGTCACCTCACCTCCCCCCATGTGTGACACACACACACACACACACACACGCTCACAGACACACACACAGGGCAGATCCGTGTAATCCGAAGCGGTGGGCAGGTCTGGACAGTCACGAGTGTGTGTGTGTGTGTGTGTGTGTGTGTGTGTGTGTGTGTGTGTGTGTGTGTGTGTGTGTGTGTGTGCGTGCGTGCGTGCGTGCGTGCGTGCGTGCGTGCGTGCGTGCGTGCGTGCGTGCGTGCGTGCGTGCGTGCGTGCGTGCGTGCGTGCGTGCGTGCGTGCGTGCGTGCGTGCGTGCGTGCGTGCGTGCGTGCGTGCGTGCGTGCGTGCGTGCGTGCGTGCGTGCGTGCGTGCGTGCGTGCGTGCGTGTGTGTGTGTGTGTGTGCGTGCGGCCGCTGAGTGATTAGGCGTGAGCTGCCGTTCCCCCCAGTGTGAGTGGCAGGACCAGGAAGCCCTCCATGTTTACGGGCTGTCGTCGGGGGGCTAATTAGAGAGCTGGTTTACACAACGCTACATCCCGCTCCGTGGTCTGGGGCTCAGCGAAACGCCGACACACAGGACCCCTTGTGTGGGTCCAGGAGGGAGGGAAGTCATCGTGCTGGTGACCGCTTCTCTGTTTATGTGTTTTGTCTTTTTTCTTTCCAGGTTGGGGGGCATACAACTGCAAAGTGGAGCAAGCACGAGTACAATAGCTTTATCGTGCATGTGTGTGTGCGGGTATCTGTGTGTGGGAATCTGTGTGTGGGTATGTGTGTGCCGCCATGTGTATCGCAATGTCTCGCAGTGTGTGTTTGTGAGTAGTTTGTGTGTATGGTGCGTGTGTGGCTTTGTGTGTGTGTGTGTGTGTGTGTTTATGTATGTGTCTCAGTGTGCATGTGTGTGTGCATCTCAGTGGTGCATGTATGTGTCTCAGTGCATGGTGTGTATGTGTGTCTCAGTGCATGTGTGTGGGTGTGTGTATCTCAGTGGTGCATGTACGTGTGTGGGTGTGTGTGTGTGTGTGTGTGTGTACCAGATGTGTTACACAGTTTGTGTGCATGTGTGTGTTTTGTGTAGAACTGACTACTTGCATCTCTCTCCTGAAACATGCCAGCTCTCGCCGCCGTTTGAGCCGTCTGCAAATAAAGCCACAAGCTTCTTAAGTGCAGCCTAAGCTCCCCTGGCAAAATCACACACACACACACACACACACACACACACACACACACACACACACACACACACACACACACATGCATCACACACACACGCACACCCACATGCATCACACACACAGACACACACACATGGCGCACGCCACGGCACGGAACCACGACCGCAGTCCGGCCTCCGTCTCTGTCCAGCCCCGGCCAGGGGAGCTGCTGGCGCCCAAAAAGAAGGATCCCGTCTGGGCCTCCGGGCGGCTCGGGTGGTGGTTCCCCTGTCCGCAACCCCAGCCCAGCCCAGCCCAGCCCAGCCCAGCCCGGGCCGGGTGGGTGGGTGGTGCCGGGCCGGGTAGTGCCGTGGGCCTGCGGAGAGGGCTAGCCTCCGCCCTCGCCGCACAAGGCAAACACATAACAGCAGCCGCCGCAAACCAGGCGGAGGCCGTGGAGTGCCTGCTGCCTGCTGCGGGCTCGGAGCCCTGGGGCAAGGGCGGAGGAGGAGGAGTAGGTGGAGGTGGGGCTGTTACGGCCCAACTCTGATCCAGTCTTCTCTCTTCACGTAAGGTCGCTAGGTTCACCCGAGTGGAAAGTAAGGGGCCCGGCGGTGGGGGGGGGGGATTGGGGTGTGGGGGGTTAGAAGCCCCCCCTTCCCCCCCTTCTGTGTGCGCACGTCCCGGGGCTAATGTGAAGCCATCACTTCCCCACCGACCGCAGGCTAAATGTACCCTCCGTCTGAAGCAGAGGAGAGCATAGCTGTGGGTCGGGGGGGGGGGAGAAATTAATATATGGAGGTGATAGGTTAAACGGCGGAAACAACAACAACACCACCACACCCAACAACAGTATAACAGAAGAGACCTATAAAAGAAAGAGAAAGAGGGAGAGACAGAGAGAGACAGAGAGAGATAAGATAAGATAAAACTTTAGTCATCCTGAAGGAAATTCTTGTCCCAGAGGTTGCTCAAAAATACCAACAACATAATAAAAACAATAGAATAACAAATGTATAAGCCTAATTGAATAACAATATAGGTAAGATATATTTAGTGAAAAGATGGAGAGAGATTGAGAGAGAGAGAGAGAGAGAGAGTGAGAGTTAACAGCTATGCAACCTGGCACAAGAATTTCCTTCGGGATTAATAAAGTTCTATTCTATTCTATTAAACAGCAGCAGAGAGAGACAAACAGAACAGAGAACAGCAGTGTGTGTGTGTGTGTGTGTGTGTGTGTGTGTGTGTGTCAGTGTGTTTATGTATGGAGATGCAAAGCAACCGAAAAGAAAAGGAAAGATTAAAAAAATAAGACAAAATACATGAGTGAGAAGAATGAGAAGACAGGGGGGGGGGGGGGGGGGGGGCGGAGAGGAGGAGGTGGGAGGAAGAGAAGAGGGTCTCCGCTGGACCGCCACCATACTTTCCCCTTATGAGGAAGTTCATTTACTCAAAGTCACTAAAGGTCAGGCACACACAGCGACCGCTGCCAGCAACTCCATCCCCCAGTAGCCGACATCAACACACAAACACCCGCCAAACCACCCCCAAACCCTTCTCCCCACCCCACCCCCCCCCCCTCCTCTTTCCAATTCCATTCTTCTTTATCCCTCCCTCCCTCCTGCAAGCCGCTGAAGCCAGCCAGCGTTGCGTTTCTTTTAAAGGTGGGGGGAGATGTGCTTTTTAACCACTACAAACTTACAATTTTTGCCGTGTGTGTGTGTGTGTGTGTGTGTGTGTGTGTGTGGTGTGTGTGTGTGTGTGTGTGTCCGTGTGTTGTGTTGTGTGTTGTGTGTTGTGTGCGGCTTCGGGCAGGTTGGCCATTAAGCTGGCGGGGGGCTGCTCAGGCTCCCGGACGACAACATCTTCAGTGTTGGCTGCCCCAGCGTTCATCAGAAGACCAAGAAATAGAGACCGACTCGGTGAATATAGAAAAAAGTGAGAGAGGAGAAACTCTCTCTGGAATGGTAAAGAGTTTCGAAAGACACAATCTTTTTGTTGGAGAGAGAAGAGAAGGTTTTCGTCTGTCTTCTGTGTGTGTGTGTGTGTCTGTATTTTTCTGCAGTCCTCTGAGCCGTGGAAAGGCCAGAGCTCGGGGAGAAGCTGCTGCTGCCAGAGTTCAACGTGTGAAGAGTCAGCTTGATGAAACACCTGTGCAAGCGTTTGTGTGTGCACATGTGTGCGCATGTGTGTGTGTGCGCATGTGTGTGTTATGTGTGTTAAGTTTCACATTCACAGACACAGAGTGTGCAATACCTGGCTAGGGTACAAATAACTCCCCCCCTCCCACTTCACACACACACACACACACACACACACACACACACACACACAGTGTGTTGTGTAGTGTTGGAGCGTAGCAGGATTTCAACCACTGGGGAGTGACAAGGCGGGGGAGGGGGGGGTGAAGAGGAGAAGTCAGGACACGCAGAGGACAGCAGGAGGGAGAAGAGGCGGCCATGTTTTTTCCTCGTCAACACAATCACCGTGGCAACCTCAGGAGTGTGTACACCCCATGTGTGTCACGGTTGCGACCGTGTCTCCGGGCTCCCGCGGTTGGTGGGCGTGGCTCCGGGCTCCGGTGCCGCCCCTGCGTGATCGGCGGCACCTGCGCTGCGTTCGCGGCTGTCGGCAATCGACAATTAGTCACTGCATAAAAGCCCCGGCTTTCCACCCACTGGTGTCGGACCATTGTCTTGTTGTTGTTACAAATCCTGTTGTTACGCCGACCCGTATGGATTGTACCCGTCTCCAGCCAGCCCGTCAATCACCTGCCTACCTGTCCCTCATCTGCCTGCCTGTCTCACGTAAATAAATATCACTTCTGTACTGCATAACCCCGAGTCTGAGTCTAGCGTTTGGGTCCTCCTGCTCACACTGTGACAATGTGTTTTCTTTCTCTCACATACACACACACACACACGGCACGCACAGACACACACACACGGCACGCACACAAGCTTATCTCACACACAGTCTCTCAATGGTGGCTTGTTGGAACTAAAAAAGGCAAAGGCACTATTAGCCAAACGGTGTTAGCGATTAGCGTGCTATATTGTAGCGGAGACAGAAAGACAAAACCAATTGAAAAATCCATTGAAACGGACTGAATTGAAACGCGTCAATATGTCCTATTTTGGAACATCACACCTTCTGATGAACCTCTGCAGTAGTGACAGCAGTGCGTGGATCACATGGTACGTGGCCCAAATAGACCCATTTTGATGATTTACTTCTGCAGAAGCGTCCGTTGACACCGCATGAAGTACACTGTCACTGTTGACATATTTGTATTATTCTACTGTTTACTCTATTGTTTTATTCTATTGCTGTGCAACCTGGCACAAGAATTTCCTTTGGGATTAATAAAGTTCTATCTTATCATATCTTATCTTATATTGAATGGATCCAAGTTGACTACATCTCTCCTTGGGTCCTGCCCCGATGCAGCGGTTCTCCTCAAATATTGTGCTCATTTCCATCTATACATTTCAATTCAACTTTCTATTGTCATTAGACATTATGTGTATAACGAAAGGAGGCTTAGACCTCACAAAAACAATGCAAAAGAAGATAATGTTTCCTGGTGTTTTCATGGTGTTTTCATGGTGTTTTCCTGGTCTCAATGAACTCCATGAGAACCCGCCTGTCAGTCGGTGGAAAAGTGGTGGCAACCGCCACTCGGAACCCTGGCCAACAAATCGGGGGGCCCTCTTGTTTTTTCGTGGGCAGCTCTTCTCGGGGGGAGGGGCGGGGCATGGCGGGTGGTGGCGGCAGGGTCAACTCATGTTTGTCTTACGTTTTTTCGTTATGAAGGAGTGCTTGTGTTCGCTGCGGTCCACAAGAGGAAAGAAAAAAAAACACCCAACCTGAGGAACAACCGCAACGCTTTAAATGTCGGAATAAAGGTTGAAGAAAGTGTGAAGCAGACAAACCACAAAAAAAACCCAACACCGGTGAAGTCGAACTCGGTATGTTCACCGGCGTTCACGGGAACCTTCACACGGAACTTTCCTCAGCGTTCCGCGGAACTACAAATGTTCCAGGAAACGGCGGTGGGGGACGGTTATCGCCGACGCGCGCGTGCCGTGCCGTTAGCTTGACTGACAGCTGACAGTTTCTCACACTCTGCATCTTTCAGCCGGCTGGTTTGTTATCTTGATCGCCCCTGCACTGAGTGTGAGAGAGAGAAATGACAATAGAAAGAGAGAGATAGAGAGATAAAGGCAGAAGATACAATTTTGTGTTGTGTTTTTATACTTTGTATTTTTTATAAAATTGTATATTTATGTTTTTGTACTGCAAAAAATAAGAATTTTTTTTTTTAAGCCGATCAAAAAGCTAGCTGTTCCCACTCACTCTTGAAAACGTACAAGAATATGAGAGTGACCCAAAAGAGTTCAATCGGCCCCAGTCAGAGTCACACTAGCACTGCTCGGCTAGGCTGGAGGGGCAGCTAGCATCAAACACAGCACAGCCACACAGAGGGATGCTCACCAACGCAGGAGTAGCGGGAGACACTGTGTCCACAGGGATGCATGGGGCCCCGGCCCACCTGTCAACCCCCCTCCTGGAGGTTATGATTAATGATATTTGGAGATGGTCCACGTGTGGAGGAGGAGGAGGCCCTGTCGGAGCATGTGTGTGTGCCGTGTGTGTGTGTGTGTGTGTGTGTGAGAGAGAGAGCGTGGATGAGCAGTGTGCCGGAGTGGATGGCATGTACAAATGTGTGTGTGTGTGTGTGTGACTCTGTGACCTGCCCGGCTGTCTCGGCAGGAATGCACCCTCACCGACCGGCTCACGGTCCGACTGCCGTGAGAGAGGACACCTGTGGCCCCGTTGGCCCTTGTGTTCACACAACACACACACACACACGCCTTCTTTTGTAGGCGTTGGAGTGGAAAGCCACTGAGTGCATTGTGTTCTGTGTGAGAGAATCAGTGGAATATCGAAGTCGCTGATGCATTTATGGGAGGCTGGGAACCTCGCAGCATCAGAATCACAGGACAGAGGGCAGAGTCGCTACAGGAACCAGGAAGTAAGATGAGGTTATAATTGTTTTAACAATTTTAACTTTATACGGGCCACTTGGCCACCAGCGTGTCATCTTATCTATGACAGGGCCGTCATTTACACCAGGTTAAAAAAATAATAAGACTGAGTTATTGAGGAAAACTAGTTTTTTATTCCGTTCTAAAACTATTTGTTGCCTCCCCCTGTAACTGTATAAAGTGGGAACTTTTGACTTAAAGTTTTGACTTATTTATATATATCTATATATCACTGAAAATCCATCCATGTTTGTGTCAATCCATTAATTTAAACAAATGGCCTCCCGGGCCCCGATTGGATCAGCAGATATCCAAAATCCAAAGTCTCACATCATGAGACTTTGGATTTTTAAACATGAAATGTTTACACACACACACACACAAAGAGATCCTGAAGGGAACTTCAACCTCATGACCAGGTACAAGGTGAAACGTTCCTCCATGTTCAATCTACCCGTTGCCTTTCCTGCCAAAACCCTGCCCACACCCCCACCACAACCTGCCCATTATACTTTGATGAAGCCTTTTGTAATCTGGTTGAAGCCAAGACCACTTGCATGGTCATGCACAGCAAGGGGGGGGGGGGGGGGATAATGCAGGTGCAGAACAATCTGTGTTGTCATAACATTTCCATGGCGACATGCTTAGGCGGTCAATCGCTGTTCATTTCTTGCGCGTTGAGTTGATGCGTGCACGTGGACACACAAACACACATATACAAAAGTCTACCATCAAATATTATTTGTTTGACTTTCTTTTAAGTCTTATAGTTCTCTGACAAGGTCTGTACTGTAAATATGCTGAACTATATTTTTTTCGAATGAAGGTGTGTAAAATCATATTACCTTTGTGATTTTTAAATAAATAAATTATACAAACACAGATTAACTTTTTATGGCTAAGTCGGTGAGAGGTTCTAAATGTCAGTTTCAATACATTTTCGGTTAATTGCCCGGTCCTGACAAACACGCACGCACACACACACACGCACACACGCACACACGCACACACAGAGGATCACACACACGCGCGCGCACACGCACGCACACACACAGGCCGTGACCAACCGCACGCATCAGCAATTTTCCCCTCAAACTATGCATAACATATTACTCCGGCCCCCTTACTGATGCTGACAGGTCTCACCGGTACGGGAGGGGGGCGGGGGGGAGGGGGGGGGGGGGGGGGACAGAGGGAGAGAGACAGCAGACGGGATAGGGAGAGAGGGGGGGGTGAGGGGGCGGGGTGACGTCAGATCGGGCCCAGCACACATGCAGCAGCCTGCCCGCCCGTCTGCCTGCAACCAATCACGGCTCCCTGTTAATGAACCATTTCCTGGCGCTCCCAAAAGGTTTCCCGGTGACGCCAGGAAAGGGAGGGAGGCTGTCGTGGGGGAGAGAGAGGATGAACCTCCTCCAACGAGGCCCTGCTGCTCCTGCCCACGGACGGAAGCTCACATCGTAAAGTACGGCGGGAAAAAAAGTGCCGCTTGTCTCGATGAACTGACAGGGAAAGTCTGCTCGAGTCAAAATCACTTAGGTATGAAGAAAAAAGACACACACACACAATGGATCAGACAATTTACACAGCGGCAGCCAGACCGGGCCAGATATAGATATGGGCTCTGGGTACAGCATTGGCGTTGGCAAGCTTGCCACTGTGGGACTGAAAACCTTCAACTGTTTTATATCAATCGACAACAGAACAGTCCTCCGTTGTAAATTATTAACCGCAGCAAAAAATGTGTTCCTACATCATCGCAAACTGTATAATTTAAGCGAGGCTCGATCTACCTCCGCCTTGGATTTATACCCCGATTATATATACGAGCATCCCGTCGTCCTCTCTCTGCATGCGGCGCTCGGTCTGACGGTCCGTCTGTCTGTCTGTGGTCGTTGTCGGTCTGCGGGAGACGCAGGCAGTGGGGTTGTGCGTGTGTGTGCGTGTGTGTGTGTGTGTGTGTGTGTGTGTGTGTGTGTGGAGGGTGGAGGAGGATGGGGGAGGTGGAGGTCTCAGGGCAAAGCACGGCGTCGTCTAATGGGAAACACACGTCTCCCCGCAAAAAAAACCCCTTCCATCTTTCTTTCCATCAACCGCAAGGGAGAAAGGGAAAAAGAAAAAGAAAAGTAGGGCCGTACGTTCACAAGCCTTGAACACCGTCCAGAAAGTGAGGCATGATTTAGCAACGGGAGCTAAAAATGAGCAAATAGTTGCTGACCCAATTATGAATGACAACCCCGAGAAAAACAAACGAGCTTTCGGGAAAACGCGAGATGGAGGCTCGGAGCGGGGTAGGTAGGAGGATAAGACAAGAAAACGGCCAAGTAAGTAAGTAAGTAAGTAAGTACGTACGTAAGTGTTACGTTTCCGAGCACAAAGGCTAAACTAAGATGGAGAATTCCTGAACGAAACGTGAGCATTGGGATGAAAAAATGTACTTTCCCCACAAGCGCCGGGAAGCCTGGAAGACGGGAAGCCCTCCTCCTTGAACCTGCCATCGTTGGCTGGTCCATCATCAACATGCGTGCGTGCGCACACACACACATACACACACACACACGGTCTCCCTTTACAGTACGGACACCCAATAACCTGCAGTTTAGCCATCGCCTCGCATTTTACTCGCGCGTTGTGAATAGACACACCGCGCCACTGTTTCCAATTTCCCCACGCATCCCCCCCGGCCAAGGCCTCACGTCTTCATTAGACGGCCTGGCTACCGGTCGACGAATACATATATATATAAAAACACATAATTATATGTAGACTGGAGCAGTGTGGAGAGTACGGTGGCCCCTGAGGCAGCGTGAAAGCCAACCAACGTCCCCCCAGAAGAGAGAGACCTGAGCGAGTCCATCCGTGCGTTCCAGCGCATCGACCGCGCACGCATACGCACTTCCGCGCGCCAAGGTAAACTAACTATCGCCGGCAGCGTCCAGAGCTGCAAGTGCAACTGGCCGCCGCTACCGATACCGCCGCCGCCGCCGCAGCAGCAGTTATAAAAAGATGGAAAGTGAAGTCTGACACCCGCTTTGATCCAAAAACCAGAAGCGGGGACTCGAAATATAAGCGAAATAAAACAAAGACAGGCTTTCCAGGCAACCGGGGATCATTTGAGCAATTACCTTAACAGCATCAAAATGGCAACGCAGCTGCCCGTGACAAATTAACTTTGCAGCGGCATGCGGGGGCCGCATGAAATCATAAGCGACGCCATAATAGAAAACCTTCGGAAAAAGACAAATTTGGAAAAATGCGGGTAACCTGGGGAAGGGGACTTATTATTATCATCTTGTTATTATTATTATTCTATTTTTATTTTATTTTTTTCCGCCTGTAACTGGTTTCTGAACGCCAGAGAGGCTGCAGAAAATACCTGCGGGCTGAAATGGAATCCCCTCTGTGAATTATATTAGATGTTCCCCGCCAGCAGCAGTCGCATAACTCCACGCGCGTGTGTGTGTGTGTGTGTGTGTGTGTGTGTGTGTGTGTGTGTGTGTGTGTGTGTGTGTGTGTGTGTGTGTGTACACTTTCACTTGCAGTATATCAGGGCAATGAGTCCTCTTTAACATCTCGATGGGTGTGTGTGTGTGCCA
>PIJE02000518.1:117691-144203 GCA_002895965.2 Coryphaenoides rupestris | reverse complement strand
TGTGTGCGATGAAGGCACCATGAAAATAGGCCTGTGTGTGTGTGTGTGTGTGTGTGTGTGTGTGTTTTAAACCAGCGCTGAAAGAGCCCGATTCGTCTTTGCTCTAAAATAAACCACCTAATTGGAATCCCAGACGCCAGCAGCACCTTCAAACACTGACCTCCCTCGCTCCCTCCCTCCTTCCACCTCCTCTCCTCCGCTCTCTGAGAGAGGAAAGGGGGATGGGGGGGGGCGGGGCATCAGAAGGAGAGAAGTGAATGGGAGTGGTGTGTGTGGAGGTGGGGGGTTGGGGTGTTGGGGAGTGGGGGAGAGGATGGAGGGGGTCAGGTAAGCATAAAGGAAGGTATTGACTCGGGAGAGATTTTGTGCTGTGTGTGTGTGCATGTGTGTATGTATTGTGTGTGTGTGTGTGTGTGTGTGTGTGTGTGTGTGTGTGTGCATGCATGCGTGCATGTATTGTGTGTGTGTGTGTCTATGTAGTGTGTGTGTGTGTGTGTGTCAGCCTTTTATTATTTCCATGTCTTGCAGAGCAGGAACAAATGATTGGTAGTGACTGGGGCCAATTAAAGTGGTGAAACTCTAAGCTCCCAGAATTCATTTCTTCTATTTTTTTTCTTCTTTTACTTTTGTCATACTGAATCCTAACCAAGTGACCCTCTGAGGATTGCCCTGTCAGCTCCATGCCATGTCCAGCAACCAATACAGCAGCACGCATGCACACATATACACACGCGTGAGTGTGTGTGTGTGTGTGTTTGAGTACATTAAGTAATGGATTCGCTAAATAGCCGTTGTTGTTGCCGTTGTTCAGATGGCAAGCTGGTTGCAATCGAAGGCCCGTTGTAAAGAGAGAGCTGATTGCAGCTTGGCCTCCAGGCCCCATTAAAGTCATTATTATAATGTGGGTTTATAGAGGGGAGAGTGAAATGACGCTAATGAGAGCGAGAGTGTGTGTGAGAGAGAGAGAGAGAGAGAGAGAGAGAGAGAGAAAGGGAGTATTGTTGCCCCCAGATCTGCAGCAGCAAGCCTGTTCCTCTTAGTAATAGCAACCTACGGTCCGCGCAGTTAAAGTTAAAGCAGCCCCACTCAGACACATCGCCCACTGTGCTGCGCCGCGCCGCGCTAGCCCCGTCGCTACGGTCTCCATTTCAACCCTGGCAGAGAAAATAAACACGTTCCCTCCATTACTCCCTCCGTCCAAAATATATTCCACCCCCTTCAAAAACCTTCTTCTCCGCCATTCTGCCGGAGCGCTTTTCGCCGTGGCGAGGGCTAAACGCCGCCGCCGCCACCGCCGCGCCGCTCTCCAAAGAAAACAAGCTAGCGATGTATACCGCTGACGTAGCAGCGGCGTCGCTAACCTGATACAAGCCAGCCGGCCTCTCCAATTACATAGCATGTTTGCCAGTGTCTTTAATTAAAACCAGACAGGGGAAGGGAGGAAAAAGAACAAATCCATCTTTATCTGGACCTCAGGCCTCGAATGACATGGAGCGATGGTCTCGCCACGGATGTTTGACTCCAAACGTCCGCAGTTATTTAGCTTCCCTCGCGAGGGGCTGCATATCAGCGTGGAGAGATGAGACTCACTTGGGCGGGGGACCAGGGGTGACTTCTGCTGAACGCCGAGGAGTTTATCTGTCACATGGCCAGGCGGTCTGTGACATGAACTGTGCTCTGAGGCAATATCAATATCACCGTTCATATCACCGTCAATGATCCGCATAAAAGCTAGCGATATATATATATATATATATAAAAGATACTCAATATTGAGGTCAACAAATTCCTTTGTCTCACTTTCGTCAAAAGAAATAAAGAAAGCAGTAAATAAACTCCAAGCAGCGACCCGTTTGGACCTTGCCTTTGGACTCTGGCGTGTGCAGACAGAACCAGCGGCAGCCGCATCATTCCTGCAGAGAGCCGACGGCCACTTCAGTTATCAACGCACGCTCGCCGACCACCATGAGCCCCGCCCACACGTCCACAAGCCGTTTATCTAAATAAAGCCGGCGGGCCAGACATCCGTGAATATGATTAAATGCCCGTGATTACACCCCCCCCCCCCCCCCCCCGATTTAACTCCTGAAGCGTGGCGTAGTTCTGGACAGTGTCTTGGACGCTTGGACCATAGCTGGGTTTTTTTTTGTGTGCGTGTGTTTTCTGTACGGAGGGGGTCAGAGCCCGGAGCCCTCAGCCTGGATGCAGAGCCTGGCCTGCAGGGCCCCGAGGTTTGGCCCCGGCCTACGATGGAACCACCAGAGGATGGAAAGGAAAGATGTGGGAGGAGGAGAGCTGGAGGGTTGATGGGTACGGCTCAGAGGGACGCGTGTCCAGAATATGGTGAATATTCTCCAAGACGATAATAGCGTAGCAATAGAGTCAAGAGTGTTAAAGGACAATTGTTCAATTAAACTAAGAAATCATTTTTCTGGGCCGGATATTCTGATGAAGCGAATGAATTCAATACAAAATTGTCTCATTGCTTAACCATTTGTTGAGAAAAAAGTGATGAACTCTGTATATTGTAAAACATTGTATATTTGTGGAGAGCAAGAGAGAGAGAGAGAGAGAGAGAGAGAGAGAGAGAGAGAGAGAGAGAGAGAGAGAGAGAGGGGAGAGAGAGATAGAGATGGTGAAAGAGAGAGAGAGAGAGAGTATGTGGCGTGACACACCACCAGGAGAACGTATGCCGAAGGTAAATAGCAGCCACCTCATCTTGCACTTGATTGGCCGATCTGTTTCGTCTCAACGCTGAGCATGTGGACAGGAAGCAGCCTTGAGAGTGATCGCTCTCTGACAAGCAGCAGCATATGATAGTCATTTCACACACACACACACACACACACACACACACATACACACACACACACATACACACACACACACACACACACACACACACACACACACACACACACACACACACACACACATACACACAGATTATTCAGTGATTTGATACTGGAGTAATTACATTACATTACACTGCTGCAGTGCTTCACGCCCAGAGAGAAAAAAAAAAGGTTTTGGGAAAAACTAACAAAAAGTATCCCATGTGGGATGACTACAGTGCAACTTATCTTATCGCATAGCATTTCAAGCTGACGGGCTGGTAAAAATATATAGATATAACTAATGTGAAACCAAACGATGTTGAGTGGCAGCAGGACGGGCCGTACTGGACGACATGCAGACAAGTACTGGACGACATCTCTTCACTCACCGAGTACCATCGGTCAAACTGCCTTCCATCTGCCAAGTTCAACTAGCAATGTAATGTGGTAACATACCAGCGGAGACACATGTGTGTGCATTACATGACATTATTTGCGTAAATAGACTTCTATCTAGAGCATCAGACCAGCCACACTTTAATTGGGTAATAGTACATTCAATCTGACAGCAAACAAACAGTGGATTTGGAAGAAAAATGTTTTGTAAAAATCAAATCAATAGTTTATCCATCTCAGCCAAAATGGAAAAGGAAAAGGGAAAATAGAGCCGACAGAGATGGAGATGGAGAGGGAGCAACAGAGAGAGAGACAGAGAAACGAACAGAGAGAAAGAGAGATAGAGATAGACAGAGAGAAAGAGAGGGGGAGAGACAGACAGACACCAGAGAGAGAGAGACACACACAAGGTTGAGAGGGTGAGGGGCGGTGAGAGAGAGAGAGAGAGAGAGAGAGAGGGAGAGAGAAGAGGACAAGGGGCTGGTAAAGGCCGGAGGTGCTTAATTGGGAAGCCCTGCTGTGTCACTCACTAAACGCCCGCCCTGCTCTTCTCTTACACAAAACACCTCGCTCCAAATATAAGGCAGCAGGCAAACAGCAGCATTTCCACCGGGGGGATATTCCCAGGGGTTTAAAACAGAGCCCAGCGACAGCAGCCTGCTAGTAAACACACAGGGAGCCCGCCTCACTCAGCATCTCTGGAGTGTCGACTCGAGGCAGACGTTTCACACCTTGCAGAAGCCCCCCCCCCCCCCTCCCCCACAGCTCCACGTACTCAGACGCTCCCTATCCTCTTGACCAGACACACGTGTTCGCCATCAGACCTCGTCGCCGGCTTCCGCCTCGGAAATCGGTGCTCCGACTTTTTTCTGCCGCCGCGACAGAACCTGGGCGACACAGCCGGTGCAGGGTTTTTTTTTTCCTCTCTGCTCGGTTATATTTCATCCCTGCTGTTAGAGAAGAATCCATCGCAGCTGCACGCATGCTGGGTAAACGCTGTGTGTGTCTCTGTGTGCGTGTTTGTGTGTGTGTGTGTGCTCAGAACGCCAGTTGAAGAGACCCGGGTTCTACAGACATGCCTTGCATACGATGCACCACAATTGCAACAGAAGCCGGAAGCAAGGAGGCCCGTGGGTGGTGGGGGGGTTCTCTGTCCACGTTCCCGGTGTACCCCCGAACCCCCCGACCCCGCCCACCCCCTCCCCCTCCCCTCACTCCCTCACCACCATCAGGGGCCCGGGAAAAATAAACGAGGGGAACGATGGATGGGAGGGGGTCAGAAGTTGAAAGGCGGTGTTGTGTGGTGTGTGTGTTGTGTGTGTGTGTGTGTGTGTGTGTGTGTGTGTGTGTGTGTGTTGTTGTGTGTGCGTGTTTGTGTGTGGTGTGTGTGTTGTGTGTGTGGTGTGTGTGTGTGTGTGTGTGTGTGTGTGTCTGTGTGTGTGTGTGTGTGTGTGTGTGTGGGTACTGCACGATTATGGCCAAAATGATAATCACGATTATTTTGATCAATATTGAGATCACGATTAATTATCACGATTATTTGTTGATTTTAACCAAAACAAGTTTTATTGTCACATAGGCTCGTTATCACTGCTTTCACATCCATATGGTGCTACATTCCTGCTAATGTACAACTATGTGCTACGTTAACATTTTTTTGTTTTCTTTGTTAAGATAGTTTAAACGCCTTCTGACCGGCGACTGGCTAATCTGTTATGGGAGCTTTCCCTACGTTAGCTGCTACTCTGTCCTCAGTGGCTGTCATTGTCGACTAGAAACTAAGCTGCGCGTGGTGCAGGGAACAACTCTGATTGCTCATGAAGGCACGTGATCAGACAGTGGTTTACGGGAGCGTCAGAGGCTTAAAGAGAGAGTGTTTTCTCCTCATCACTGAGGAGCGCTAGATTGGCTTTGGCAAAAAACCCCCAAAAAAAAACAACCTTTGATACGGAGCGTTCTATTGAACAGAATGATGCATTTTACATATCGCTCGATCACGATCGATCGTGATTAAAATTTGATTAATTGTGCAGCCCTAACGGGCGGCAATCTCTCACATTTTTCCGGCAGACTTACTTAAGGAAGTAGAGAAGAGAAGATGTGGAAGAAATGTGTGTGTGTGTGGTTGTGTGTGCGTGTGTGTGAACCCCGGAAATGTCCGGAATGTGACGCGGACAGTGTCAGGACACTGACTGGGAGGTCTGCATTCTGTAATCATGGCGACAAGCGGTGGCGGGATGGGATGGAGCCCCCTCACCACGCCCCCATCATAATGGCCCCTCTCCACCACGGCAACGACACACACACACACACACACACACACACACACACACACACACACCACACACACACACACACACACACACACCACACACACAGCACACCGACGACACCACATCCTGCGTTTTACGACTAAAGACACACACACACGCATTCATAGACCATATATGTGACCTTGCACATGTATGGACTCCGACACAAGAGCAGTCATTGTCAGTGTCATAAACAAGGGTGTGTGTGTGGGGGGGTGGACACGTTGCCACACGCCACCACTCACCACACTGGAGCGGCCGACCGTCACGGAGCCCAGGGAGAAGCCTAGCTTCCGGGAGTCCCATACCGCAGCCTCCCGACCACTGGTGCTAAACACACACCACACACACACACATACAGACAGGGTGAATACCGCATGTATATACACACACACACACACACACACACACACAGAAGTACAGTATTTACAGGGTCTATACCACACACGCACGCACGCAAAACAACATCAATTCCGCAAACATTACACACACACACACACACACACACACACACACACACAAATACACACACACAGATACCAACACAAACACACAGGGTCAATGACACACTCACACAAACAAACAGAAAGGCACAAAGAAAAACACACACAGGGAGAGAATACACAGTGGTAAACAAACACAGGTGGTGTGTGCTGTGTGTGTGTGTGTGTGTGTGTGTGTGTGTGTGTTTTCGCGTGTGTATGCATTTGCGTGCGTGTGTGCACGGTGTGTTTGTGTTTGTGAGTGACGGGCGGTAGGGCTGCAGGGAACAACTCTGATTGGCTCATGAAGGCACGTGATCAGACAGTGGTTTACGGAGCGTCAGAGGCTTAAAGAGAGACTGTTTTCTCCATCACTCTGAGGAGCCGCTAGATTGGCTTTGCAAAAAAAAAAATATATAAAAAAACAACCTTTGATACGGAGCATTCTATGAACAGAATGATGCATTTTAAATATCACTCGATCACGCGAATTTGATCGTGGGAAGCCAAATCATGATCGTGATTAAAATTTGATTAATTGTGCAGCCCTAACGGGCGGCGATCTCTCACATTTTTTCGCAGACTTACTTAAGGAAGTAGAGAAGAGAAGATGTGGAAGAAATGTGTGTGTGTGTGGTTGTGTGTGTGTGTCTGTGTGTGCGTGTGTGTGTGTGACCCCGGAAATGTCCGGAATGTGACGGGGACAGTGTCAGGACACTGACTGGGAGGTCTGCATTCTGTAACCATGGCGGACAAGCGGTGCGGGATGGGATGGAGCCCCCTCACCACGCCCCCCATCATATGGCCCCTCTCCACCCACGGCAAACGACACACACACACACCACACCACACACACACACACACACACACACACACACACACACACACACACACACACACACACACACACACACATCCTGCGTTTTACGACTAAAGACACACACACACGCATTCATAGACCATATATGTGACCTTGCACATGTATGGACTCCGACACAAGAGCAGTCATTGTCAGTGTCATAACAAGGGTGTGTGTGTGGGGGGGGTGGACACGTTGCCACAGCCACCACTCACCCGCTGGAGTCGCCGACCGTCACGGAGCCCAGGGAGAAGCCTAGCTTCCGGGAGTCCCATAGCCGCACCTCCCGACCACGGTGCTAAACACACACACACACACACATACAGACAGGGTGAATACCGCATGTATATACACACACACACACACACACAGAAGTACAGTATTTACAGGGTCTATACCACACACGCACGCACGCAAAACAACATCAATTCCGCAAACATTTACACAAACACACACACACACACACACACACACACACACACACACACACACAAATACACACACACACAAATACACACACACAGGGTCAATGACACACTCACACAAACAAACAGAAAGGCACAAAGAAAAACACACACAGGGAGAGAATACACAGTGGTAAACAAACACAGGTGGTTGTGCACCCGTGTACATGCACACGCACCCAACGACCCACGGACACACACACACACGGGCGGACTGCTGGCTCACTGTGTCGGTGGTCAGCAGGTAGTCCTCTCTCCCCCAGAGAACGCGGGACCCTCGGCTGCTGGCCATGTTCTTGGTGCTCTGCAGGGGGGACATTAACCAATGCTCAGGGTTAGACCAGCTCAGACACACAGGGTGCGTTCATACACCATGCATCATCTGGGGCTGAACCATTCAGTTGTTTTGCAGATACTGCGACTGCGATATGGTTCACTACTAGTGGGAACGATCAATTTTGCATCACGATTTTCATTCTCACCGAAGAAGCTGTTATAATCATGATGGGATATGATGTGTGTGTGTGTGCATGTATACATGTATATTTTCATGTGTGTATATGTAAATATGTATATTTTCAATGCATACATTTATAAAAGAAAAATCTCTTCTTGCTATTTTATGTTTTTTGCGTCACTTGCCATGGCACAAGAATTTCACTGTTCAGATTGGCCCTGTGTTATGATGAACATGTGACAATGAAACACTTTCTAATGGTGTTTGTGATTTACATTTACACATTGTACCTTTGATATTGCACTTGGTCGTGTTGCACTTTTTCGATAAATATTTCGATCCATTGTTCAGTGCCACAAGTGTCACATGGGTGTCACATCACACAAGAAACATCCGAGCAACATTAACAATGGCCTCTCGAGCCCCCTGCAGCTAAGCCATAAGCCGCCGTGGCATGACGCTAACAAGAAGAGACAGTTGACTGAGAGCCGGAGGAAGGCAGATGGGAAGAAGGGGAGGAAGAGAGAATTAGACCTGATATTACCCAGGTGCCTGACTTTACCTTTCCCTTCCCCCCCCTGACAGATCTCTGTGGTGGAACAGACCAGGACTTGTCCAATGGGGTTAATGGAACACTTGTCAGCGGTTGACGTAGCAGACACGGTGACGTCTGCCCTCGAGCACCGTGGCGTATTGTCTCATTGAGTTACACTTTCGTTTTTTCGTTTTCGTTTGCCTACGGCGCATGTGTCACAACAGTGTTTGCCTTGCCGCTGTCATGATGATGATTTGATAGGGGGGACCTTCAACAAACGGTTTCCGAAGTACAATAAGACACTGTTGTTGAGACCTCAAGTGGCTGTTTGAAAGGTATGTGTGACGCAGGAAGAGGAGAGGAGCGATGTGGAGATTCTTGCGGCAAAAGCAGTGCACCTGAATTGAAGAATCAAGCTCATGTAAATTGACAGAGACCCCAAAAAAAACTAACCACAAAAAGTAACTAACGGACACCAGTCAAAAGTCTCCAGACAAGTTTACAGTACACAGTAATCCATGTTTTAACCTTCCGTCAGCCCCTTAAGAGGACAGGAAATCCAACCCCCTTGCAGCTGTGAGCTAAAAGCCAGCTAATCTGTCAAGGCATGAGGACGTATAGAGCTGGAGCGTCTGGAGCGGCCGGGGCCCCTGCTATGAAGTTGTTTTGTGCCGGACGCTAGAGTTACACACACACACAGCAGAATCAGCAGAGTTGATTTCTTGGTGTTAAATGTGTTGGAGTCTACAGTGTTACCTGTTGGCGTTAACTTAACTATATATAGAGTCTAATAAACACTGCCTGTTGTTAATACACCATAGAGTACAGAGCTGGATCACGGTGTTGAACGTAACTAACGCCGAATGGTGTTGTCTTCTCAATCCGGGACATTTACGTGCTGTGCGTGAACAGCTTTGAAATAATTTTGATCGCCGCCATTTTTTTTCTCGCATTGGCATTGGAGTGGATTCGTGACTAGGTAGCACACGAGGTAAATTTATAGTTATATTTATTTGTGTTAATTAATTATTTTACATATCCCCTTTAGTTTAGCCAAATTAGCTAGCTGACATTTAGCTGTAACATTTAGCCCTAGATAGCTAACGCTCGGTAACGGTCTTAGTCCTTGCACCTGCTGGCTTGCTAACGATAGTAGCTAGACTAGTCTAGTGCTAGCTAACGTTATTGGATACAGATGTCAACCTAAGTACGTTAGCTAACGTTAGTCTATATAAAATACTATTACTAACATCAATGTTAAACGTGAATTCGACAGCTAGCTAACGTTAATAAGCTCTAGTGTCCGTACCTAGCTATCGATGTAAAGTTAGCTAGCAAACGTTAATGTGGTGCCGCCCTTTTCCTTTCTAGCACGCGCTTCACCTCCGTCAGACCAGGCTCTCCAGCGAACAGTCTCGACAGACCCCAGTCAGTGACGGTAAGTTATCGTAACGTTAGCTAGCTCATTGTGTTCCCCGGTTAGCTAACATCCATTAATTTCCCTTGAAAATAGGTTGTAGTAGTTAGTGTTTAGTTATACTAGCTTGCTAGGAACATTTGGCTGTGTAACCCGTGCTCTTGCTTGCTTGAACTAGCTGATAGTAGCTAGCTAGCTAGCTAACCTGCCGCCATTTCCAGTATGTTCTAGCAGACTAGTAGCCCCTCACACGAGGCTAACGCTATGCGCTACCTGCTAAGCTAGGTAGCAGTCGTGTGAGGGGCTACTAGTCTGCTAGAATATACTGGAAATGGCGGCAGGTTAGCTAGCTAGCTGCTATGCATGTGTCATACTTGGTCAAATGGTTTGAATAGGTAGCAGCATGGCCCAAACGCATAACTGTTATGCTGTAATGAGCCTAAATGTAGCCTAATAGGATATTCAAGATATCAGCCACCCAGCACAAACCACCATTATACTCTTGTATGGGAATCTGTGTTTGGTGTGGACACGAGGTGGACAGAGATGCTATCTTATATCACATGTTTTCTCTTCAGACAACTCACCTGCCTGTAGTTAAACCCATGGGCTGTAGATGCAATGCTAACCTAATTGTTTTGATGGTAGGGGCCAACTATATAATTCTAAACTCAGAATTCATGCTGAAATACAATTACAAATGTAGGTAAAAGTATAGAGATTATTAAGTCAGCAATATTTATGATTGATAATAGTAGCACATAGCCTACTATTACTACTTTTATTTCTCTAGATATCTAATACATTTTATATCCCTCTTTCTCCACAGGTTCATATAATCAAGATGATAATTACGGTGCAGTATCAAAACCGCAGGAAATATATAAAATTACAAGCTGCTGATTTTGAAGAATTCATTTCTGAAGGTAAATATCCCAGTTGGTGTATGACTAACCAGTAATACAAATTGAGTGGTTGTGTAATAGTTTTAACAATTTGCCGTGTTTTCACTAGCCTGGTGAGACCATCCTCATCTCGCAAGCTCAGTTTCACTCCACGTGTAACCGAGTGAAACCTAGCGGTGCTCCGCAAGTCCCGATAGTCCCTTCGGCCGGCGTGTGTAGCGGTTTCGGTTGACCTCACTCCTCACCAACTCAGCGTCACTGCCTTCAAAACATCAAGTCGCGGGTTCGTGCCCGACCCTGGGCAAGCTCTTAACATGGGTCGAACACTATCAAATCACAACGCAGAGAGAAAGACATGACACGGTCAGTCTAGTTACACACGGATGGGTCTGGACTCGCTGCCGCCCAGAACGATTATTGTGGGCGGGAGTACTTGCCTTGATAGACAAATTCCTTCAGCCAATCAGCGTGGCAAATTCAAATCCAGCATTTTCAAATCCAGCATTTTGCGTTATCATCTACAGGAACCAATTAAGTGCTGGGGGCGGAACAGCACAGTCCCTGATTGGTGCGTCATTTTCTGACTAAAAATGATCGTTCTGGGCGGCAGTGAGTCCAGACTCATCAGTGGAGTGAAACAAAATGTGAGTTCGTGAGATGAAGATGGTCTCGCCAGGCTATTTTTTCATCTCGTCCCTTAGTGAAACAGCAGTTCTCCATCCCTGTGAACACCATTAATGTGGAAGATGATGGCGGCATTGAGGTGGATGAAAACGTGTTTGCAGAATTATCCACGGCTCCAGGGATTTGCTTTGTGATCAAGGTCAGCGATGACCATGGTAAATTAAAAATAAGTAAATTGAGCACAGTCCATTTAAAACATGCCTCCTGTCCGGAGCGGGCTGAATGCTGCTTTGTGCTTTCTCATGCCCTTAGTGCAGCTTTCTCCACAACGTCATGTGACCATTCACATGCCTGTCCAGAGTGGGATGCTTGCAGCTTACTGGAGAACCATCCAAACAACTTCAGTTGACACTGCCTTAATTGGGTTCTCACAACACACATATAAAGTGTGAAGTCGATCGGATGAACGGCCTCTGAGAGAATCAACGGACAGACAGATTCCTAATTATAGTTGGATAGCTTACTTTTGTTGCATTAATAGCACTGCTTATTTAAGATGCATCTATTTACAACAATATCATATTTTAAGATTAACACTAAATATTAACACCTGATTGAAACAGGTTTAAGAAAAAGGTGATGAAACACTCAGTACCTAGGGCAGAGAAAAACATAAAAAAATCATAAGTGACCTATTTTAGGTTAAACAATGTGACTAGTTTGCATCCCTGTTATTATATATTTTCTTCTTAGTTTCAGAGACATCTCAATCACCACTTCCATCAACGTCACAGTCATCCCGTGGTAGTAACCCTTCGACGTCCATGAGTAGCAGTGACACTGAAGCGGCAAGACCACACAAGCAGCATAGAAGTGATGGGGCAACATCAGAGAGTTCCTCCCCCAGAGATGCATCTTTCTGAGAAATGAAGTCTATTTTGTGGTATCAGAAATGGAGACTACATTTGTAGAGCATTTTTATGCTTTTCATGTTGTTGACCAAGTTCATAATGTTACAGTCGTCAAACCTCATGACTTGAGATACTTTAAGCCTTTTGACCTTCCCCTATGGTCTTATGGTACGGATTCATTTTTCTTTGTTGTACAGCTGCATTATATAGGGCTACTGTACCTCATGTTAGTACCATTGCACTGTGCAAATGTCTGGTACAGACCATGTTTTCTATCATGTACCAGACAGCTGCATTATATAGGGCTACAGCTACCTCTTGTTAGCACTTTTTGATGCACTAATTCTCAATCTTGTACCACAGAGCTGAATCATATAGGGGCGACAGTGGGTTATCGTTTTAATAGCTGCTGGGTATTGGTAATTGCTACCGGGGATCTGCCTCCTAGATTTGTGACGGCGTAGCCTGATGTATGGAGTTGCATCTCATGGTGGTTTTATCAGTCTTTGTTGCAGTGTTGCATTGTACGAGATCATTGTACAGTTAGCCTACAAACATTTTGTTTTAAAATAATGTTTTTTCAGTACTTTGGAGTGATTATTGCACATGGGTGGTGGGATGGTTTTGTAACTCTTCAGTCTTATTCCCAGTGGACCATACAGTATCTGTAGTTAACTCCCAGGGTGTCAACTTGGTACATAGAAAATAGTGTTATTTGTCATCCATTGTGGTGTTAATACTTTACAGTAATAGAGTTTAATCAGTAACACTCAGTGTTTAATCAGTAACACTCAGTGTTTAATCAGTAACACTCATAGTGTTTAATCAGTAACACTCAGTGTTTAATCAGTAACACTAATAGTTTAATCAGTAACACTCAGTGTTTAATCAGTAACACTCAGTGTTTAATCAGTAACACTAATAGTTTAATCAGTAACAGTCAGTGTTTAATCAGTAACAGTCAGTGTTTAATCAGTAACACTCATAGTGTTTAATCAGTAACAGTCAGTGTTTAATCAGTAACACTCATAGTGTTTAATCAGTAACACTCAGTGTTTAATCAGTAACACTCAAGTGTTTAATCAGTAACACTCAGTGTTTAATCAGTAACACTCAGTGTTTAATCAGTAACACTGTGTTTAATCAGTAACACTCAGTGTTTAATCAGTAACACTCATAGTGTTTAATCAGTAACACTCAGTGTTTAATCAGTAACACTCAGTGTTTAATCAGTAACACTCAGTGTTTAATCAGTAACACTCAGTGTTTAATCAGTAACACTCAGTGTTTAATCAGTAACACTCATAGTGTTTAATCAGTAACACTCAGTGTTTAATCAGTAACACTCATAGTGTTTAATCAGTAACACTCAGTGTTTAATCAGTAACACTCAGTGTTTAATCAGTAACACTAATAGTTTAATCAGTAACACTCAGTGTTTAATCAGTAACACTCAGTGTTTAATCAGTAACACTAATAGTTTAATCAGTAACACTCAGTGTTTAATCAGTAACACTCAGTGTTTAATCAGTAACACTCATAGTTTAATCAGTAACACTCAGTGTTTAATCAGTAACACTCATAGTGTTTATACTCATCCATTGTGGTGTTAATTTTTTACACTGATAGTTTGCTTAGTAACACCGTCATAGTGTTAATAAGGTAACACTTTCAAAAGTGTTAATTTAACACTTTCCCGGTGGTTCCCATATAAACACCGAGATAGTGTTAATTTGAACTCAGAGAGTGTTAAATAAGAGATTTCAAATTTGCCACACACACACACACACACACACACACACACACACACACACACACACACACACACACACACACACACACACACACACACACACACACACACACACACACACACACACACACACACACACACACACACACTTCCAGGGTCGCTGACTGCCGCATTCTCTCAACCAAACGACTGCCGTAATTTACCTGAAGGCATTCTGCCTCCGTGCCAAGTAAGTAAATGGTCAATGGAATGCGCTTTTATCCAAAGAGCTTCACATTCAACCATTTCATTCATACCCACAGTCATACACCCTGGAAGTCGGTGTCAACCATGCGAGGCAACAGTCAGCTGGGCAGGGTTAGTAGGGACAGTCAGGGTTAGTAGGTGTCTTGCTCAGGGACACCCCGCCCACGTACAGCGAGTCAGAAGAGACGCGTTGGGTGTCTCTACAGCGGCGCACTTTGTCCCCTTTCTCACAGAGACACTTAGCACCCGCCCAGCGAGAATTTGTGCACAAAAACAGGACGGAGAACGCACAAGACAGCCAGTTGCGCTTCCGGAGCATGTGCCCGCTTTAGCTTTAGCATTAGCGCTCAGGGCCGAACAGATCCAGGGGCCCCGGGGAGTTTTCACTGGGAGTCGAGGCCCCTCTCCGCATGCAGGCACTCTCACTGTACTGTACTGCACTTCATCATTAATCATTATACTGCTTCATATTTACTATTTATTATGCTATTATTATTACTGTACTGCACACAGGCACTTTACTACATTTTCTGCACCACCCGCCATAGTATTGATACTCTTACTTAATTTTATTGTACTTGTGTACTTTTACTTGTATGTTTGTATGTTTAGACGAATACTGTGGGAGTGCATGGGGAGTAAGCATTCCATTGTACTTGTCAGACAAGGCAATAAAGAATCTTGAATCTTGAATCCCTTCGCAGAACAAGCAAGAGCTTCCCTGCCTTGAGGGCTCGCTCGTCTAACACAGCGCGTCGAGAGGAAACAATCAGGACAGTCAAAGCAAGGCTGGGCAGAACAGAGACAGCAGAACATCAGATCACAACATGGGGGTGGTGGGATTCCCGCTCTGCGTTCCTTCTCAAGGTTTCTTCCTTGTTGATTAAGGGATTATTTTACTTGCCTTGCCTTTTTACTTGACTTCAAGTTTTTACAATCTTTTACAATTCCAACATGAACCATATATCAACCTAAGACATTACTCCGAATTTGGCAGGGCATTAGAAAAAGGGGAGACGAGGGACTGGGGTATAGGATGAATGTGGTCATCTTAAGACCAGTAATACTGCACTTTTCTTTAGATTTTCCTTCCTTTTAATGGACTGGTAGCAGCCCCCCCCCCCTCGTTGGGGCCATCACACAAGTCATTGCTAACAGCCGAATGGGAGCCTGCTTAACATAGGGTTGAGGCCCAAACATCTCCATCGATGTCACCGCGAGCCAGGCAGTGGCGTACTATAAATCACAAACCGCAGGCATATGCCTGTATTGTCTACTGGTCACACTGGGGGGGATGTTAGAAGCTGAATTCACGAGACCCGACTGGGACGCAATTTGTCTTTTGTAACAGAGAGAGCACGGGGGGGGGGGGGGGGGGGGGGGTGACCACAGTAGCAAGGTTTTTGAAAATGGGGGAACGACAGACTTGTGCCAAGTAGATGAAATGAATACGGGCTGAATATGATTCACCCTTTATTATTATTATGATTCAGAGGTCAGGAGATGGAAACACTACTAATGCAACAGGAGAGGGGAGGGAGGGGAGGTTTCTTATTATGCTATCATGGCCCCTTGCATACACACACGCGCACGCATGTATATAATAAAAAATCCAAGAGGGATTAGTGGACATTCCACGGGCCTGACAACGGGAGGATACCATGGGAACACCACCGATGCAAAGAGGGGGCGGGGTCGACAATAATTCCTGGAATAAGTAAACACTTGGAGCCTTGCTCGACTGACTTGACTGCAGTTTGGTCTTCAGCCTGGAGTTTGTCAGCACTCCTGCTCCAGGTAACTGAAATGATGGATGCTTTGCTGCAAGCTCAGATGAGAAACGAGGCCAGATGTTACAGGGACACGGCAGGCCCATTATTACATGAAGGCCCTGAGAACAGATTGATGAGATGAGATGATGAGATCGCCACTCCATTCCAGTTGGTGGCGCTAACGCACCGTAGTGTTGTTTTTTACGACCGCAATAAAGGCAAGTAGAAGAAGACTTGTACGAAGCATGTGCATTTGGAGGGAAAATGGCGACCTCATGGCGTCAATAAAAAGTTACCATCCAATAATTTATGTGGAGTTGGTACACAAAATGTGTGCAGGTTGGCAGGTTATGGTGCATTTTTGTTATGGACGTGGGTCTGTGTTATGTGCCTGCACTAAGGGTCCATTAAATAGTCTGGTCCTTTCCCTCACATTCCAGTGAGGGAAAGGACAAACACACACACACACACACAGTTGAAACTTTATTGACTTTAAAGTTTCAATCGGCATCATGGGCAGCCAAAGGTTGCGCTTGGATTCTACACCAACAAGTGATTGTGCGCCAGCGCAAATCAAATTTATAGTCACGTGTGTGAACTGCGCTAGTCGGCGCGAACCAAAAACGGACGTCATCACGGCCCTCGTAACAGGTCCCGATTTTGCGCCCCTCTGACATTTTGCCGCTCTGCCATCTTAGTGCTGCATGAAAAACGCACAAAAAGTTACGGCGGGCAAAACGACGACGTTAAATGTTAAGGCAGCGCACTCAAACAAACGTCATATTTGCGGTGAAAAATTCCCTTTTTTGTGGCCTCCCTGTGGACATCATTCATATAAAGAAGAAAAAAGAAATAAAAAGAAATGTCGACCAAAATAAAATTCATCGTCACCTTTCCGTCGACCCAGAACTGCTAGACTTTGAGCTCGTTGCCATGACGACAGCGCGACCCTTCAGCCGTGTCTGAGCCAACCGCCCCCCGGGCTCATAAACCGTCCGCCTGATGGCTGACCCTGCAGAAACATAGCGGGCCCATAGCGACGCTGCCACAGTGCTACATGTCCTGTAGACGTGTCCTGCACGACGGGACATGATGTCATCATGGCTGCTGCTCCTCCTCCGCCTCCTCCTCCTCCTCCTTTCCTCTTGGAAGAACGTTCACGGCTTTGAGCCACATCAATGACAATACCATCACCTCACCGCCACCTGCGGACGGCCATATTGCTTAGCTGGAGCAAGCCAGTGAGTGAGTGGGCTGGTGTTGTCTTTCCGTGGAAGGATCCAGAGCTCGGAAAGCCTCTATCAAACTAAACGATGGCGATAGAATAAGAGGAATTATTGGCTCAGGCTGTGTAGCCAGAGAGAGAGACACCACGGGGCACCTGCAGAAACTATCTGACATCTGGGCCTCTGTCTCTGTGTGTGTGTGTGTATATGTTGCCAAATAGTGTCTCTCCACTCACTGAAGCCATGAACTCGTCCCACCTAGGGCCCCCGGGGCTCTCAACCTGGCCGACACGCTACAGATCCCTCCAGCGATGGATGGATGGATGGGGGGGGGGGGGGGGGGACAAGTGGTATGTTATTCTTAGCAACAGAACAAAGCGGGAAACCACGGCTCACAACTGCTGGGGGTTCACACAAAAGGACAGGAGAGGAGAGGAGAGGAGGAAGGGGGGCGGGGTGAGCGAGCGGGGGTTGGAGTGTAAATCTTCTTCAGTGATGACATCACAGCACTGGAATCAGAAGAGGAGGAACAGGGGTGGAGGGGGCAGGAAATTACACCACATCTCGGGATGAGCAAGCCACGGTTGATGTGTTTGCAGGAAGTCGAGTGGTCGGTTGCGGCCCTTTGACCCGGAAGATGCACATGACAAAAATCGTCAAATTATACAGTTGTGGGGAGGGAATTTTGGAAAACACAGATTTGTAATGTAAAAAAATTGTTTAACAAACTACGAAGCGGCAACGCTCGAGAGCTTTTGAACCAAGTTTGGGGGAAAAATGGACGATAGTAATTAGCTAATTAGCCTTGATAACCATAACATCAAATCCAAATCCAAATCCGGAACTGGTATACCCCTGAGATCAGACACTTCATGGAGAACCTACAACATAAGCAAGCAACCCGAAGAAGAATGGCCCAGTCTGTAATCTGAATGATTATAGATTTATGGAATTACGATGCACTTGAAAACAATCTCTCTCTCCCTCCCTCTCTCTCCCTCCCTCCCTGGCTGTTTAACTAGCGAGCGTCAGCGGAGTGCGATCTGTGCACATCTGTGTCACTCAAATAGAATGTTGATTCACCCACCAGGGATGGAGATCAGGTGTCTGTGTGTGCACACATCTGGGAATGATTTCTCTCCTCCTCCACCTCCTCCTCCTCCCTCATCTCTTTTTCTACTTGACTCCATCACTCTTTCCATTTTCCCTCTCTTTCTCTCTTTCTCCTTTTTCTTTCCTTCCGTGTTTGCGCCAGCGGGGGCCGACGCTCAGCAGCTCTGAAACCGTTTAGCTGATGCGCTCACTTTTCGGCAGGAGGATGCGATGGCCAACCTCCGCCGAATCGCTTACTCCTCGACGACATGTCAGTTTGGTTAAAAATGTGTTTTTTTTAAGAATAATAATTGCAGATTTTCCGTCCAGATACGGGGAACTCTTGTAGAAGCAAGCGCACGTCTGCTCGTATTAATCAAAAGCTGACTTGAATAGAACCCGGGGTTCTTTGTGGTTGTTGACGTCGGTTACTGGGGGAAGGGGGGGAGGGGAAGGGAGGGGGGGAGGGTGGAAGAGCTTGATTGCTGGCTCCGGGCCCCAGCTCTGCAGCCCCCCCGCCACCGCCCCACGTAAAGCGAGGCAGACGCTGCACAATGCATGCTCCAGATGCAGCCACTCACCCTTTCAAACTGCTCCCCCCCCCCCCCCCCGCTCTCTCCCTCTTTCAATCACCCCCCCCATCACCACCACCATCGTTTCCCTGCTCTTTAACGACTCTGTTTCATCCCTCCATTTTGTCCTGCCTCTCTAATCAATAACCGTTGGCGTCTTATTTTCATCACCACCGAGAGACGCGAGTCCCCTGGAGATTTATTTCCCGCCTTTTCATCCGTGGCTAATTAGTCTTTCCCGCAATCAGAGGGGCTGTCTTTATCCTGCTCCGTTTTCATGGCCCATTGAAGCCCTGATTCAGGGGAACGGATGGAATCAACTGTCAGGAACAGTAACTCGTATGGATAAAGTTTGACGGAAAAGGACAGCGAGGGAGCGAGAAGAAGTGCGAGGAGTGCGAGGAGGCCGTAATCAACTGTTCGTTTTATCGTCGTCTGACGTCCCCTGTTGCCAAGTCCCGCTTTTTCTTTCCCTCCGCGTCGTCATGGCGACGGTGAATTCTGCTGCGCAGTTCAGTCACTTCTCCGAAACACCTATAAATCATAAATCTTTCTCCGTTATGACACGCCACCCTTTTACCGGAGACACACACATACACTTCTTTCTTCTATGTAGACAAAATGAATGCACAAGGTCAAACTCTGGGCAGCAACTGCACATTTGCAGGAATGAAAACACCACAGCGGTGCAGCTGCATCAGCGGTGCAGCTGCAACAGCAGAGCGCCGAAATGCTGAAACCTTTGCTGACATCCGAGGGCTCAACACCACCTACACACGTGTGGGAGTGCCACCGAAACTCAAATAAGCATTTCCATTGGTATTTGGCACCTACTGTATATCATCCATATAGATATATATACAGTATATCAAAATGAATAAAAACACATTATACCGATACTTCTATCAGTTCATTCAGTACTCCCATTCAATACTCTGTGGACCCCCACCCCCTTCTCTGTCCTACGGTTCAGTGAAAAACTTGGGATGTGAACCAGAGGGACAAAATTTAAGGCTGTTGGCCCGTCTGTGGACTCCAGGAGGGCCTCTGGCAAGGGAACACAGCTATGGACGGAATGATTGCTGGTTAAATATGGTGTCCTTATCCCGAATGGGATAACCAGAAGGCTTAAGAGGAGTACGCCAACCTTTGTGGGATATGGGCTTTTTTGTATGCATTCCCACATTCAAATGAGTACAATTGCTACTTCAATCTATTCGGCTGGCGTGGCTAACGCACAACTGCAGATTTACAATAGAGCGCTTGCCGAGAAATTCGGGTTGCATCTGGTTGGAAGACCTGGCCACACAGGAACAGGGTTTGTTTATGTAGGTAAGTCAACTATTTATCCTGTTAAATATGCATAACGTCAACAAACCAGCATTAACCTGTAATCCTGGCCAAAATATATTTCCCAGTGCAATCGCTTTAATAGCTTATTTTTGTGTATTTTCCCCCAGTTCTGGAATCACACTCAAAAGAGAACATAAAACAGAAACCGACGGTGTTGACTCATTTCCTCAGGAATGAGTGGGAGATGTTGCCACGTGTGAGCAGACGTGATATTGGTCACACCATGTGGGGGTAATGCGTAAATCTCACTGCTGCCATCATCAAAAATTGATCCTGAAGGGTAAATACATCTCCTTGTTACCTCCTGTGTTCACAACAAATTTAAATCATGACAAAATGACATCATGACTCATAGTCATAGTCTGTACCCACTTAATTCTATATTATTTAATTTTTAGATATTTCTCATTCCTGCTGCTCTTTTTACTGTAAATATTGTAAATATTTTGATCTCTCCAATTCGTGTTGTTTGTATTATTCTTTTGCACATTCCGCTGAGCATCGCCACTTTTTCATTAATTTCACTGCATATCCTGTATGTGACGATTAAACATCTTGAACATTGAATCTTGACAAAATGACATCATGCCAACAATATATTTTAATCAGCAACTTTCACGATATTCCCCATTTGTCGGGGAATATCAAAGTGAAATCCTTACAATGAAGCCTTTGTGTCCACTTCAAAGTCAGGTTGTTAGCCAACTGCAAACCAAAACGCATGAGCAGGTACAATCAGAATTAGAAGATTCTGATCAATGAAAGTTATACTGTATGTCCTCCATATATTCTGGCTGTCTTGCAGTCCTGGCCACCATGATACCCAGACTGGACAGGGGGCTGCCTCTGTTTTCTCATCAGTGAAGGCTTTATGGCACCCAACGACCATACCGCCCAGTTAATGTTTGGGGAGGGCATTCATGCACTCAACACCTTGACACGCATGTAAGATGTTTTGTTGACTAAATCAGTACGACTTGAATACAAGTCAAGTATCCATGCTCCTTGTCTGTGTCTTCTCTCAGATAGGAAAGCTGTCTGGTCGCTGCACACGTTTGCCTTCTATGTACGAGGACGAGGAGGATGCATTTTTCAGTGACAGACCTCTGGCAGCCCCATCAACGTGACGCCTAATATGTCACATGCCGCGCCTAAACAGTCTGTAAGCCGTCGTTTTTCACCTGTACAGTCATGACCATGCCGACAGCCATTTTGTCTACACAGCGGTCTGAGAATCTTTTTGAAAGTCAGGCGCTTCCCGGACACCATATCGGGTGCCGCAGGACCTCTGAGGTATGATCCAACACGCGTGCGTCCAACACGACGTCCAATAAGGCGCACGCAGCAAATCCTCAGTATGTCTCGCCTTTGATGTGGCGAGAGAACCACCGTTTATCCAGCGTATGCTTTCTGAAGGAAATTGAAGGGGTGCAGAAACCTTCAGTGATCTCAGAAAGAGTTATTCCCCCCCCCCCCCCACCTCTCACAATAACTTCTAAAATGAATAAATAAATAAAAAGGTCTGGCGGAGGCAGCACTTCACTTTGCTTATTTTGGACGACTGCAGGGAAGAGGAAGGGGTCACCGCCATCTTTGATTGAGAGATAAATTCGATTATCCTCCCAACCCACCCCCCCCACCTTTTTTGGCTTATTTATTGTGTGGTATTTGAATAAAGACCAAAACGCCCCCATTTTTGGTTTACTTTGGGTATTTTCCTAAAAGTTTCTGCTCACGTAATACACCGACTACCGGTTTTTCTTTTAGACGGTGATCACTTTGCGATTGTTTGCGCCGCAATCTCACCGAGCTCAGCGGTTAAAACCGGTTTAAGATCGCTTTAACTGCTGAGCTCGGTAAAATAAAACGCCAGCCAGCCAAGCCAATCAGGCAGAAATGCGGTGATCCACCCATTCCCCCCCCCCCCCCTCTCTGGGGCCCTGGGGGACGAAAAGAACGGACCCCGTTATGTTACAATGCCACAGATTTATGATGCAGGGTAGCGTGCTTAACGAGGCCGCGAGAGGTCACAGAGGTCACGCTGGATGGCGGCGACAGCAGTAGAGGAGAGGAGGAGGAGGAGGAGGAGAGGTCCACTTTGCCGATTCCCAAAAGCCAAACTTGATTATGACGGCGATAGACGACTTGGCTCGATTGCTTGGCGTTTCAGAGTCTCAGTCCAACCAGCGATCTTTAATGTCTTTAAAGTCCTTTGGTGATCTAAGGACGCTCTGATGGTCACTGTGGTGCATCGAATATTCTGGAGATGCAGTCTGTGGCTTGGGCTCCCCTTTTGAATCCAGGGGCGGCTGCACGGAGCCCCGACACGACGGTAATGACAGAGACGGAAACTGGCTGCTGCTGCTGCTGTTGATGGCCTCCTCCTTTCCTCCTTTCCTCCTCCACCCACCGTAGAAAACCTGAAAGCATTCAGCACCACCCGCGTCTGCACACCAGACCTACTCAGCAAAAACAAAGACATAACTTATGATGAAGGGGACAGGGTGGGGAGGGGAGGGGAGGGTTACATCTGCGACGTGCGCGACACTCAGCCTGACACCACGCTCACAGATGCTGTACGTGGCCGATTAGCTCAGCTCTCGTGCCATTTACGGCTTCTTTCGTATTTTTGCGACGGATCCGGTTGGGCGGACGACCACATTATAAGGCCTCGCGTCTTCAAAGGGCGTGTGGAGGCACGTTGTGCCTGTGAGGCCTGGACTATATACTGTGTATATATATATATGTATATATATATATATATATGAGCAGGGTCTGGTGACACGTGAGGCACACATGTGCAAGGCCTGCCGTGTACATGTTGCGCGCGCGTGCGTACACACACACACACACACACACACACACACACACACACACACACACACACACACACACACACACACACACACACACACACACACACACACACACACACACACACACACACACACACACACACACACAACACACACACACACACAGGCCTATAGAAGCGCAGTTTTCCCTTTCGTGCAAGCTATGGTGCTAAAGCTAGGTTTAACATGTTGTTTGTTCACTTCATGAAATTGGGAAGTTGGAAAAACATTTTGAAACCCATTTCGGGGGGTTGGACACTATTTATGTTTGTTTATCCAGAACAGATGTTTCGCTAGGAGGGGCCGGATTTGCCAATGATTAAATGTGAAATAATAAACCCGGAGCACAATCACAACACACCATGTTCAACAATGACGCGGCACGTGTGTGCGCATATGTGAGTGTGTGTGTGTGTGTGTGTGTGTTGTGTGTGTGTATGTGTGTGTGTGTGTGTTGTGTTCCTTCACGACACAGGGGTTCAACAGCCGAATACAAGGCTGCTGCTGCTGCTGCTGCTGCTGCTGCTGCTGATGGGCCACCTGATGCTGAATCCCCATGTCCCCCGCCCCCCTGCCAACAACAAAGAGCTAACAACAAGCAACTCGATTGGCCTGCCACCCTGGCCTGCACACACACACTGCGGCTGGTGGTCCCCGCCCCCCCCCCCACCTCTCACAATAACTTCTAAAATGAATAAATAAATAAAAAGGTCTGGCGGAGGCAGCACTTCACTTTGCTTATTTTGGACGACTGCAGGGAAGAGGAAGGGGTCACCGCCATCTTTGATTGAGAGATAAATTCGATTATCCTCCCAACCCCCTTCGCGCACCATCGGCACCCACCCTTTTGTTGACTTAAATTTATCTGTTGGAGGCCATATTTTAGAATAAAAGAACCACCAGAAAGGAACGAAACCTCACACTCGAACCTTTTTTCAGCAAGTATACTCTATATGCTCTGAAAGGTATATATTCTTAAAACAGTTTCTGACCAACCCAGTAATAACACACCACGTATATAAACAACTCTCAACCACATCAAGTTTTCCTCTTTCAGACACAAGATGAAACAATACAAGTTGCCCCCGTCGTTCTTAGTTTTTCTCCCCACACACACGCCGGCCTATAGAAGCGCAGTTTTCCCTTTCGTGCAAGCTATGGTGCTAAAGCTAGGTTTAAACATGATTGTTTGTTCACTTCATGAAATTGGGAAGTTGGGAAAACATTTGAAACCCATTTCGGGGGGTTGGACACTATTATGTGTGTTATCCGGAGAACGAGATGTTTCGACTAGGAGGGGCCGGAATTTCCCAATGATTAAATGTGACAATAATAAAACCCGGAGCCACAATCAAAACACAACCATGGTTCAAACCAATTGACGCGGCACGTGTGTGCGCATATGTGAGTGTGTGTTGTGTGTGTGTGTGTGTGTGTGTGTGTGTGTGTGTGTGTGTGTTTGTGTTCCTTCACGACACAGGGGTTCAACAGCCGAATACAAGGGCTGCTGCTTGCTGCTGCTGCTGATGCTGATGGGCCACCTGATGCTGAATCCCCATGTCCCCCGCCCCCCTGCCAACAACAAAGAGCTAACAACAAGCAACTCGATGGCCTGCACCCTGGCCTGCACACACACACTGCGGCGGTGGTGGTGGCGACCCCCCAGACACACGCCATCCACGAGCCCACCCCTGCGTTGACAACAGAAGCGGACCGCAGCACTCACCGACTGGGGTAACCATTTATTTAACTCTTGCATGAAACCATTCAAGTTTAGGGCATTTGATGCTTTTATCCAAGGTGACTTACAATCAGTACATTTGTCAAAAGAGAGACGGCAATATATCACTGATGGTACATAAAGATTAGAATAGAACAAGTTTCAAGCGTTCATAGTCCATCCATCCATCCATCTATTCTCGTCCGCTTATCCGGGGCCGGGTCGCGGTAGCAGCCGGCTAAGCAGGGCCCCCCAGGCTTCCTTCCCCAGCCACATTCTCTAGTTCCTCCTGGGGGATCCCGAGGGGCGTTCCCAGGCCAGATGAGATATGTAATCCCTCCAGCGGGTTCTGGGTCTGCCCCCGAGGTCTCCTCCCAGTTGGACGTGCCCGGAAAACCTCTGAAGAGAGGCGCCCGGGGGGCATCCTAATCAGATGCCCGAACCATCTCAGTGGACTCCTTTCGACGCGGAGGAGCAGCGGCTCTACTCCGAGCTCCCTCCGGATGTCTGAGGTCCTCATCCTATCTCTAAGGCTGAGCCCAGCCACCCTGCGGAGGAAACTCATTTCGGCCACTTGTATCCGCGATCTCATTCTTTCGGTCACTACCCAAAGCTCGTGACCATAGGTGAGGGTTGAATAAAGACCAAAACGCCCCCATTTTTGGTTTACTTTGGGTATTTTCTTAAAAGTTTCTGCTCACGTAATACACCGACTACCGTTTTTTCTTTTAGACGGTGATCACTTTGCGATTGTTTGCGCCGCAATCTCACCGAGCTCAGCAGTTAAAACCGGTTTAAGATCGCTTTAACTGCTGAGCTCGGTAAAATAAAACGCCAGCCAGCCAAGCCAATCAGGCAGAAATGCGGTGATCCACCCATTCCGCCCCCCCCCCTCTCTGGGGCCCTGGGGGACGAAAAGAACGGACCCCGTTATGTTACAATGCCACAGATTTATGATGCAGGGTAGCGTGCTTAACGAGGCCGCGAGAGGTCACAGAGGTCACGCTGGATGGCGGCGGCAGCAGTAGAGGAGAGGAGGAGGAGGAGGAGAGGTCCACTTTGCCGATTCCCAAAAGCCAAACTTGATTATGACGGCGATAGACGACTTGGCTCGATTGCTTGGCGTTTCAGAGTCTCAGTCCAACCAGCGATCTTTAATGTCTTTAAAGTCCTTTGGTGATCTAAGGACGCTCTGATGGTCACTGTGGTGCATCGAATATTCTGGAGATGCAGTCTGTGGCTTGGGCACCCCTTTTGAATCCAGGGGCGGCTGCACGGAGCCCCGACATGACGGTAATGACAGAGACGGAAACTGGCTGCTGCTGCTGCTGTTGATGGCCTCCTCCTTTCCTCCTTTCCTCCTCCTCCTCCACCCACCGTAGAAAACCTGAAAGCATTCAGCACCACCCGCGTCTGCACACCAGACCTACTCAGCAAAAACAAAGACATAACTTATGATGAAGGGGACAGGGTGGGGAGGGGAGGGGAGGGTTACATCTGCGACGTGCGCGACACTCAGCCTGACACCACGCTCACAGATGCTGTACGTGGCCGATTAGCTCAGCTCTCGTGCCATTTACGGCTTCTTTCGTATTTTTGCGACGGATCCGGTTGGGCGGACGACCACATTATAAGGCCTCACGTCTTCAAAGGGCGTGTGGAGGCACGTTGTGCCTGTGAGGCCTGGACTATATACTGTGTATATATATATATGAGCAGGGTCT
>PIJE02000518.1:91955-116993 GCA_002895965.2 Coryphaenoides rupestris | reverse complement strand
TCTTCTCAGCCACACTCTCTAGTTCCTCCTGGGGGAATCCCGAGGCGTTCCCAGGCCAGACGAGATATGTAATCCCTCCAGCGAGTTCTGGGTCTGCCCCGGGGTCTCCTCCCAGTTGGACGTGCCCGGAAAACCTCAGAAGAGAGGCGCCCGGGGGGCATCCTAATCAGATGCCCGAACCATCTCAGTGGACTCCTTTCGACGCGGAGGAGCAGCGGCTCTACTCCGAGCTCCCTCCGGATGTCTGAGGTCCTCATCCTATCTCTAAGGCTGAGCCCAGCCACCCTGCGGAGGAAACTCATTTCGGCCACTTGTATCCGCGATCTCATTCTTTCGGTCACTACCCAAAGCTCGTGACCATAGGTGAGGGTTGGAACGTAGATGGACCTGTAAATCGACCTCTTCACCACAACGGACCGCTACAGCGCCCGCATTACTGCAGACGCTGCACCAATCCGTCTGTCCATCTCCCGCTCCATTTTGCCCTCACTCATGAACAAAACCCCGAGATACTTGAACTCCTTCGCTTGAGGCAGCAACTCATTCCCAACCCAGAGGGAACACTCCACCGTTTTCCATTCATAGTTTCTAAGTAAATCAAACAGAGGTTTCAAGGGGTCATAATTGCTGCAAGATTGACAGCAAGATAGCTCGGATTGGAACAGGAGAACCATTTTTCCAAGGACACAGCGGTGAAACCACTGCCGCAACGAAACAAAAGGATGAGCTAATTCCACCTTCATCCGACCGAGATGACCGACGAGCGAGCGAAGAGTGTGAAGAGTGTGCTGGGAAAGAAACCTCAGTCACTCCTGGCCACTCCTTGGCCCCTGCTACGGCTACGCTCCGTAAAATGTAAACACTCTCCATCAACACAGGTATGCACACCTGGACTCGATTAGCGAACAACCCTAGTGCTAAATGGCCAACAGCTGTGTGGAGGAGTGAGCGATACAGTTATCGCGGCGCGGCTCACATACTATTTGGTGGTGGTGGTACGTGTGCTACCGCTGGTGTGCTGCGCTACGTTGCGTTGCACCACGCGGACAGCAGGAGGAGGAGGACAGGCGCGGGGTCTACCAGATGCATTTTCAGCAGACGCAGCACCCACGACTTCATTTTCAGAGCGCTGACAGCCAGTATTAGTTGCTCCCCCCCATTGTTGAAAGTGTTGATATGGTATGTCCGGCCCCCTCCTCCATTTTTTATTGGCCGACAAGAGAGAAGTGACATTGACGAGCGCAGCGCTGTTCCAAATGATCTTCCAATTCTTTTCAACTGAAAGCGCTGGGAATGGAGCGGGAAAGAGTGCTGTAACGCTGAACTTCATAGGATTTGTGTTATAAATAGGCAAAAAACACATCTGGTTTACACCGGGCCTTATAATCATAAGACAATAAGGTTACTGTCGCCTGAATGTCTCGCTAGCTCACAGACAGACAGACATACAGACGGAAGTCCACTGTGGAGTAAATGAGAAGGCTAGGAGTTCCACGAATTGATTGAATTCCAAGAATGTCTCATAAAAACAGCCATCACAGCACACATCCGTCACAACGGTCTGCCGGCTTTTAAACCATTGAGTGAGCCTCGAAGCCTCGACCGAACAGCGATTCCCCTGGCATTAGCCTCGGCGTTTGGTCACTCACAGCTAACGTTAGCTAGGCAGCTAGCTGCACGCTATGCGATACACGCTACACTTCACTTCCCCCCCTCAGGGTGTCCGTGGCTGCGCTGTGACAGGCCGGCGCTCTGCTTGGTGCTTTATTGGCACATTTGTCCGGCTCCCCTGACAGCTGAACTCCACAACCTGCAGTTGGAAGTTTGCATTTTCCCCAACGTGATGGATGGCGGTGACTGGGGGTGAGTTCTCTCTTACGTATGTACGTGTGTGAGAGTGTGCGTGTGCGCACGCGCGCGTGCATGCGTGCGTGCGTGTGTGTGTGCTAATGAAAATGTTGTTATACACCGCTGTAGGGTTGTATAACGATATGGCCAAAATCTTCTATCCCGACATAGGTGATTTCATTTCCCGATAACAATATATAATCATAACGTGAGATGTTTTCTGGTTATTCAATGAATAGAATAACCACATGGTAGAGAACTTACTTTTGTAATCTCCTGTGTGAATTAAGTACTTACTGCAAACAACACAACAGCTAATGACATCACTTCAGCATAATGCAGCCTTTAAAACCAGCAAAGGACAATCAAAGACGATATCTAGTCTCATATCACGATATCGATATACTGTAATGCCCAGACCTACACTGGTGCCATTCAAACCATCTCACCCAAATACAAATACATATACATGTATATATATATATATATATATAAGAACTTCTCGTGCATCCCGGGGGAGGTTGGGGACATGGAACCTGAGTGGGCCATGTTCAGAGCCTCCATTGTGGAGGCTGAAGCTCGGAGCTGTGGTCAAAAGGCGGTCGGTGCCTGTCGTGGCGGCAACCCAAGAACCCGTTGGTGGACACCAGCGGTGAAGGAAGCCGTCAGGCTGAAGAAGGAGGCCTTTCGGGCCTGGTTGGCCCAGGGGTCTCCTGAAACAGCAGACAGGTACTGGGAGGCCAAAAGGACCGCAGCTTCAGCGGTTGCTGAAGCAAAAACCCGGGTGTGGGAGGAGTTCGGGGAGGCCATGGAGCAGGACTTTCGGTTGGCCTCAAGGAAGTTCTGGCAAACTGTCCGGCGACTCAGGAAGGGAAAGCAGGGCTTGGCTCAGGCTGTGCTCAGTCGGGGAGGAGAACTGCTGACCCAGACTGAGGATATTGTCGGGCGGTGGAAAGAACACTTTGAGGAACTCCTGAACCCGACCAGTACGTCCTCTGTGGAAGAGGAGGCAGAGTCTGAAGACTCGGGGGAAGCCTCACCCATATCCTTGGTAGAGGTCACTGAAGTAGTCAAAAAGCTCTTCAGTGGCAAGGCGCCAGGTGTGGATGAGATTCGCCCTGAGATGCTGAAGGCTCTGGACATTGTCGGGCTGTCGTGGCTGACACGCCTAGTCAATGTAGCGTGGAGGTCGGGGACAGTACCTGTGGAATGGCAGACCGGGGTGGTGGTCCCCATTTTCAAAAAAGGGGACCGGAGGGTGTGCTCCAACTATCGGGGTATCACACTGCTCCCACCCGCGCCCTCCATGCTCCAACTATCGGGGTATCACACTGCTCAGCCTCCCCGGGAAAGTTTATTCCAGGGTGCTGGAAAGGAGGCTCCAGCCGATTGTCGAACCTCAGCTTCAGGAGGAACAATGCGGATTCCGTCCTGGCCGTGGAACAGTGGACCAGCTCTTTACCCTCGCAGGGTTGTTGGGGGGGGGGCATGGGAGTTTGCCCATCCAGTCTACATGTGCTTTGTGGACTTGGAGAAGGCTTATGACCGTGTCCCCCGGGGAATACTGTGAGGGGTATTGCAGGAGTATGGTGTACCGGGTGAGGAGATGCCACCTGCCAACTGTCTGTCGGGGGGGGGGGGGGAGGCAAATGCAGGACAATCTTTTTCTCGCTGTCTTTTACGTTTCATCTTTTAAATTTCCGTTTTTTTGCATTAAAACTATGAACCATGTGAAATCAAAACAGCTGTAGAACCGCACAAGACACCTTTGAATTCAGGCAGGTAAAAAAGTGATCAAATATAAAAGTGTGTTGTGCTTACCAAACAGATGATCAAATCAAATTGTATTATAGAACAGAACTTTATTTATCCCGAAGGAAATTCTTGTGCCAGGTTACATTGCGATAGTCCAATAAAACAATATAACAATATGGAAAACAGAATGATAAAAAGTAAAAAAAAAAGTACACGATCGCTTAAGCAACTCTGGCTGGCAGCCGCCCGAGATGGTGGCGGAAGTAAATAAGCAATGAAAGTGAATATTTGTACTGCATCATGTTCTTATTTATTACTAATGCTAACCATATAGACGTTGTGGCAGACGGCCACTGAGGGACAGAAGGGATGGACGACAGTCGGGGGAACCGCAATTCCCCATTCGGTCCCCAGAGGGAGCCGAGGAGAAAGGAATATGGAGAGAGGCAATCAGCCTAATGGGGCTGCGCCTCGTTGAAGGAACTAGGCGGCAGCCAATCAATGGCCTGCCTGCAGACAATAAATAGGAGAGGACCTGGGTGGTGGAGAGTTCGAGAGAGTTGGAAGAGGAGGAGGACGTGTTGGACGTGGGAGAGAAAGAGGAGGAAGAGGAGGAGAAGGAGGAAGAGTTGAGAGAAAGAGTTCTATAGAGATGAAAGAAGTGGCTGTGTGCCTTGACCCTTTTGCTCGTCTGAGAACCCGTCTTGTGTACCGACACTTGCCTGCCTGACTACCCTCCCGCCTGCCTTGCCCTGGACCGTATGAGACTTCTTCCCGGTGCGATAACCCCTGCTGATGGACTACGACTACTCGCTTGGATTACGGACTCGGTACTGATAGTGATTATATTTCCCTTCCCCTGTGTGGTAAATAAAGACTCTTATTGCATTGAAGACTGGTGTGGGACAATTGAATTATTAACTTCAGTCGTGGGCACACTCAAGAATACACAGGAGTGTGCCACATATGGTGGAGAATGCGGGCAAACTTAAGGAAGACTGAAGATAATAAATCCCCACCCCAACCCACCATGGATATGGAGGCCCTGTTTAACGACTTTCTGTGCGGCAACATGGATGACGATCCCCCTGTTGCGACCGGCCGGAAGAAGAAGGCTGCCAGGAAGCAGAGGGCTGAGGCTGCTGCCAGGGAGGGCCCACGGGTCCCGGAGGAAGAGAAAGTTGTCTCTCTCCAGGAGGAGGCCTCCCTGGCTAAGGACAAAATAAAGCAGCTCAGCCAGGACCTGCCAAGCGAGAAGGAGAAGATGGGCCAGGTGGAGGCCATACTGAAGGAGCTGAGGGCCATGCAGGCTACAGCCAAGACAGTAATCTTCCAATCAGCCCAGAGAGAGGAGCAGGCCCGGAAGCAGGCCAGAGAGCTCCAGGCCCAGCTGACGGCGGAGCAGGCCCAGCTGACAGCCGCAGGCCAGCGAGAGAAGCAGGCCCAGCGGCAGGCCAACGAGCTCCAGGCCCAGCTGACGGCCGCAGGCCAGCAAGAGCAGCAGGCCCTGGAGCAGGCCAAAGAACTCCAGGCCCAGCTGACTGCGGAGCAGGCCCAGATGAGGGCCGCCGGCCAGCGAGAGCAGCAGGCCCTGGAGCAGACCAAAGAACTCCAGGCCCAGCTGACGGCGGAGCAGGTCAAAGAACTCCAGGCCCAGCTGACGGCGGAGCAGACCCAGCTGAGGGCCGCCGGCCAGCGAGAGCAGCAGGCCCTGGAGCAGACCAAAGAACTCCAGGCCCAGCTGACGGCGGAGCAGGCCCAGCTGAGGGCTGCCGGCCAGCGAGAGCAGCAGGCCCTGGAGCAGGCCAAAGAACTCCAGGCCCAGCTGACGGCGGAGCAGGCCCAGCTGACAGCTGCAGGCCAGCGAGAGAAGCAGGCCCCTGCGGCAGGCCAACGAGCTCCAGGCCCAGCTGACGGCCGCAGGCCAGCAAGAGCAGCAGACCCTGGAGCAGGCCAAAGAACTCCAGGCCCAGCTGACGGCGGAGCAGGGCCAGCTGACAGCTGCAGGCCAGCGAGAGAAGCAGCCCGTTGGCAGGCTAACGAGCTCCAGGCCCAGCTGAGGGCCGCGTGGCCAGCGGAGAGCAGCTGCCTGGAGCAGAACAACCGAACTGCCAGGCCCAGCTGACGGCGGAGCAGGCCCAGCTGAGGGCCACCGGTCAGCGAGAGCAGCAGGCCCTGGAGCAGGCCAAAGAACTCCAGGCCCAGCTGATGGCAGAGCAGGCCCAGCTGACGGCCGCAGGCCCAGCTGCATGACGAGGCCCCGCGCCGCCGGCCCATCCTGACGGACGCAGGCCGCAGCTGACGGCCGCAGGCCAGCGATGAGCAGCAGGTCCCAGCAGAGTAGCAGCAGGTCCTCTGAGCAGGTCAAGAGCTCCAGGCCCAGCTGACTGCTGCAGGCCCAGCGAGAGGAGCAGGCCCTGGAGCAGGCCCAAGAGCTCCAGGCCTGCTGACGGGTGGAAGCAGAACCCAGCTGACGCGGAGCAGGCCCAGCGGACTGCTGCCTGGGCCAGCGAGAGCAGCAGGCCCTGGAGCAGGCCAAAGAGCTCCAGGCCCAGGTGATGGCCACCGGCCAGCGAGAGCAGCAGGCCTGGGAGCAGGCCAAAGAGCCTCCAGGCCCAGCGACGGCCGCAAGGCCAGCTGACGGCGGCGCAAGCAGCAGACGACGACCCGGGAGGCGTAGCAGCAGCAGGGCTGACGGGTCGTCTGCTGCGACGCCTCCCGGGTCGTCCACCTGCGTCGCCACTTGCCCGGGTCGTCCGCCTCCGTGGCGACGCAACGGACTTACCCGGAGGCTGCGCAGCGGACTTACCCGGGAGACGGACCGGGAAGGAGGTGCCACAGGAGAGGGGCCATTCGAGGAGGGGGACCACCTGGCGAGGGGAGATTACCGCCCCAGGGGGCAGGAGGGGGGCCGACCTGGGGGACAGGGTCACCTGGGCCCCGCCCGCCGACGTGGCCCCACTGGCGAAGCCCCATGCGTCAGGAGAGATGCCTGGAGGGGCTGGGCCGCCCCCCCCTCCTGGTCGGAGCTGAAGGGGAGGGTATGTGGCAGACGGCCACTGAGGGGCAGAAGGGAAAAGCGTGGACGACAGTCGGGGGAACCACAATTCCCCATTCCCCATTCGGCCCCCAGAGGGAGCCGAGGAGAAAGGAATATGGAGAGGCAATCAGCCTTAGTGAAATGGGCTGCGTCTCGTTGAAGGAACTAGGCGGCAGCCAATCAATGGCCTGCCTGCAGACAATAAATAGGAGAGGACCTGGGTGGTGGAGAGTTCGAGAGAGTTGGAAGAGGAGGAGGACGTGTTGGAAGTGGGAGAGGAAGAAGTAGCGGACGTGGGAGAGAAAGAGGAGGAAGAGAAGGAGGAAGAGTTGAGAGAAAGACAAAGAGTGAGTTCTATAGAGATAAAAGAAGTGGCTGTGTGCCTTGACCCTTTTGCTCGTCTGAGAACCCGTCTTGTGTACCGACCCTTGCCTGCCTGACTACCCTCCCGCCTGCCTTGCCCTGGACCGTATGAGACTTCTTCTCAGTGTGATAACCCCTGCTGATGGACTACGACTACTCGCTTGGATTACGGACTCGGTACTGATAGTGATTATATTTCCCTTTCCCTGTGTGGTAAATAAAGACTCTTATTGCATTGAAGACTGGTGTGGGACAATTGAATTATTAACTTCAGTCGTGGGCACACTGAAGAATACACAGGAGTGTGCCACAATATATATATATATATATATATATATATATACATATATATAAAAAAGGATTCTCACTGGTTACATGCACCTCAGCAACCTTCAAACCAAACAAACAGCAACAACAACAACAGGTCATTATTAGCAACACAAAGCAACGCTCCCCCAACACAGAAACAGGTGGAGAATAGCATTACCGGAAACGAGTTCTGCCAAGAATATCCCCGATGCCGCTTGGTAAGGGTGAAGGCGAAACAACAGAGCAACACTTCGTGGGGATCCAAAAATTAGCAACTGCAGTGCTCATTGCACTGCAGGGTGCATTAAACCCATTTTTTTTCTCTTTTTTTAACACGTTTCCATTACTCTCAATGATAATCAGGGGTGGATTATTTGAAGCAATGTTTCAAAACAGAGCCAGAGGAGGAAGGAGGAACTTTGAGTGTTTCTCTCAAGATTAAAAACAAAAAATGTGCGACTGGGATTTCCCATCACGTAAACATGTGATGTGACGCCCATGTGGTGCACTGAATCTCAATGTGGTGCACTGATCTCATCGCTACATTACGGATCCACCCCAATTTTTCATTCTGACCTAGACTGGAAAGCAGAACGGCGACTCCGACAAAGAAGAGAGGTCAACCAGGTGTGGTGGAGTCTCTCTCTCTCTCTCTCTCTCTCTCTCTCTCTCTCTCTCTCTCTCTCTCTCTCTCTTCTCTCTCTCTCTCTCACTCTCTCTCTCTCTCTCTCTCTCTCTCTCTCTCTCTCTCTTCTCTCTCTCTCTCTCTCTCTCTCTCTCTCTCTCTCTCTCTCTCTCTCTCTCTCTCTCGTGCCTGAACACTTTTCTGTTTTTCTTGGTTCTTCCGCTGCCATCTTGCCTCCAGGTGTGGCCCACATGTGCAAGCATTGGCCTTAATTAGTTGGAAAGCAAAAAGCGGGTCCCGGGGCCTAACGAGGCCTCCGCTCGCTCACTGGCACACACACAAACACACATGCACACGCACATGCACAGGCAGACACACACGTGCACTCACACTCATGCGCACACACACACACGGACTCATACACACACACACACACACAAACACGCAGATGCACGTATGCAAGCACACACACACACAACCAGTTTGAACCTCTTTCTTTCTAAAACAATCAAAGTCTTCCGTGAATGATTCCCATTTTCCCCTCACATCACATCTGTCCATTCTGGGTTGTTCTTCATCGGGGGGGAGGGGGGGTGGGGGGGGCAGACAAGTGAGCGTGGTACGACGACACGCGAAAATCAGCGTAGGAGGAGTGTTGTAGAGTTTGGACGGGAGAGGGGGTGGGGGGTGGGGGCAGGAGGAAGCGAGCAGTGATGAGTTATGACGGCAGATATATTAAACCTGAAACAATATCACTACCACCTGATCTGCCGTGGTTTATTGCACGAATAAATCCCCGGCAGATGCCAAGTGGAGAGAGAGAAAAATAAAATAAAAAAATAAAAAGCCACGACAATTTGTCCTGCTTGATGCACTGCGGCCAGTGAATGGGGGTCAAAAGGTCATCGGGAGTACACTTGTGTTGGGGGCGGGGGGAAAGCCATCTTTTCTTGGGCCAAGCTGCCAAGAATAAATAAAATATCTGGACCCACATGCATGAAATAGACACGTCCTGCTAGCGTCAACACAGGTGTCTTTTCATAACTGAAAAAATATTTTCCAGTGGCAAAACACTTTCCAGAAGCCGTGCCATAACAGAGGTGTATCGAGAATTTTGAAATAAACTTTACAAAATACTTTCCAAACCAGTAGCTTTTAGTGGGAAAAAAAACCAACTACAAAAAGGCTTCAGCTACAAGGTTTAAAACTATTAAAAACAGACACAGAGATACATTTCTATCTACATGGGAGGTGGAAGTCTTTGAGGAAAGGCACACCACCCTCGCAGAACACACACACACACACACACGCGCGCGCACACACACACACACACACACACACACACACACACACACACAATAATACATTTTAAAATATTATAAAAATGATCTATCTCGCCATTCACTCTTAATCTCTCTCCCTCCTCTCTATGTTATACTTTTCCTTACTCAACATATTCTCTCTTCGAATACATGTTTATCATTCTATCTCTTACATTCACTTGCGGCATGACCTGGTAATGCTTCACAATATTTTTTAACGCTAACACTATTTAAGTATTCGTTTCTTTTTTCTTGCATTCAATACTCCTATTAAAAGTTTCTTCTTCTCTCTTCTCTTCGCACTCAAGTCGGGAACCATTTCATGTACATTTTCCACACAGTATCTGAATGACGGTTTCGTTCTCCAGTCGTCTAATTATGTCTAAAAGTTACGACACAAATGTAAATGCGTCTATGCCCAAAAAAGAAAGCCGGTACGTGGTTGAATAATAATTATCCTCCCGGGTCGGTGTGCATCAGCGAGACGGTGACGTGGACTTCCGTGAGAAGCCGAACAACTCCAAGCCAAGCGATAATATTAGTTTTTCCCCCCCTTTCCATGTTTAACGAGTCAATAAGTAGAAACTGAACCGCTGGGGCTACTGTAGGCCCTCATTAAAATGGAAATTAGCTCCCCCCTCGTTTAACCCTAATGCCTCTGTTCTCCCTCTGTCTGCTGCTGCTGCTACGGTCCAGGGATTGTGTTAGCGGCACACGTTTGGGTCTTTTGGGATGGGGGGGATGGTCACAGAGCTGCATTGTACCCCATTGTCTCTCTCTCTCTCTCTCTCTCGATCTCTCTCACCGCACCTTAAACCTGCCGTCGGCATAGTTTATTCGTGGGGAATTTTACGAGAAACCTGAGTGAGGAAAGGAAAAGTAATGCTGGGGGGGGGGGGGGGGGGGCACACATCCAGAAATACATGTGCGCTGCCGTCATGTCACGCAGTTACACATTATACATATTCATAAATATCTAAAGTACCGAGGTCAGCTGTAGTTGAGATAACCCTCAGATAGATTATCTGGTTGCCCGTACGGTACCTGGGATGAGCTCCTGGTTTACTGAAGCTGTCTGTCTGTCTGCCTGTCTGTCCCTGTCTCTCTCTCTGTCTCTCTCTGCATCTCTGTCTCTCTCTCTGCATCTCTATCTCACTGTCTCTGTCTCTCTGTCTCTGTCTCTCTGCATCTCTGTCTCTCTCCTCTCTGTCTCTGTCTCTGTCACTCTCTGTCTCTCTCTCTGTCTCTCTGCTCTGTCTCTCTCTCTGTCTCTCTCTCGTCTCTCTCTCTCTCTCTCTCTCTGTCTCTCTGTCTCTCTCTCCCTGTCTCTCTCTCTTTCTTTCTCTCTGTCTCTGTCTCTCACCAGACAGTAAAAGAAAATCAGAGATTACCTGTGTGCCCACATGCACACCCATCCTGGTGCACATCCAAGCGTGTCCGTACACTTCATAGGAGGATATAATATATAGGCCCTTGCTTTGGCCTCGTCCTCCACCACCACCTATAACCAGGGGCCTCTTTTTTATAAACATTCGTTGTGTTGGCCCTGCCTTGCGTCGGGCACTCCAAGCCAAAGCCAACCCCCCCGAGTAGCTGAACGAGCCGAACCGGAGGAATCTGACCCTCGAGTCCAGAAGAACCGGCTCCCTCTTCCTGTCCGGGGCCCTGGGCCAGGGACCACAGCTTCAGCACAAGCCCACACTTACCCTGAACTATGAGGGGTATTTTCAGCACTGTAATTTGATACGGCACAAACACGGCGCACGCACTTACACACTTGTGTACACACACACACACACACACACACACACTTATGGATGCGCGCGCACACACACACAAATACGCGTGGTGTATGGACACACGTGCACCATACAATAAGAGAGGCCAGAGCTGGGGATGCTAATGGACACCCAGGCACGTGCACTAAACCACAAGTACACGTCTCCACGGCCCTCACCCAGAGAGAGAGACACCCAGAGAGAGAGAGTGAGAAAGAGAGACAGAGAGAGCGACAGAAAAAGTGAGAAAGAGAGAGACAGGCAGAGAGAGAGACACAGAAGAGAGAGACAGAGAGAGAAGAAAGAGAGAAAGAGAGAGAAAGAGAGAGAGAGAAGAGAGAGAGAGAAAGAGAGACAGAGAGACAGAGAGAGACAGAGAGACAGAAACTCTTCAGAAAACGGGGGGGGCCATCACAGGGACTGTTTGGGAAACCAGAGAATATCTGAGGGTTTGCTCAACTACAGCTGACCTCAGTATTTGAGATAATTATGAATATGTATAATGTGTAATCTGGATACTTATAATTTCATTATAGCCTGCTTGGCCGGTGGGGGGGTTGTAAAAAAAACTAAAAACAACCCATTGCTTATTTACAATGACACTCAAAGTGCAAGAGAGAAAGACAGACAGCCAAGCAACCAGCCAAGCAACCAGCCAGACAACCAGCCAAGCAACCAGCCAGCCAGCCAGCAGAGAGAGGAGATCGCTGCCACATGTTTGGATAGACACATTCGGCCAGCAGCACGCCACCTAAATATACCCCTCTGGTACGAACACACACACACACACACACACACACACACACACACACACACACACACACACACACACACACACACAAAAGGGGTCGTTTCTTCCCCCCCCCCAATGGGCAACTTTAAAGAGCAAATAGATTGGAAACAAACAAAAGGTAAAATGCAACTCAAGTTCACTGACATCATCCACTTCAGAAACACACTCAAAACAATCACAACACACACCCCTGTCCCACATACCCATGGGGAGGAGAGACAAGTACAATGAAAAAATATTCAACTCTGGGACTATGCAAATTACTACAAATAAACAACAAACCCCAACTTATAATAAATAAATAAAAACACTGACAGGAGCATTGTAGGGCCCATACATACATTGCACTAAGGAAGATGTGTGTGTGTGTGCACAGGTTGAGGTTGCAGAAGGAACTTTACAGAGAAGGACATTTCCACAGCAAGTGGAGAATGAGCGCGGGCAACCCATGAGAATCACGTAAACGATATTGTGAGTAGTGGCGTTGCACTCTAGCTATATGGAGTTGCGGGACACTATTTACCAGAAGAAGGACATTTCCACCCAACCTAGGAGGCAAGCCTGGAGCCTCTGAGAGATACCCTACTCAGACTGCCGTCTGCGCTGCTCGAGTGCGCTGCTGAACTATCCGTACCCTGGATGGAACACTACAAGTGGCCAGGATGGGAAGACGGTTGTCGCGGAGGGGTTCTGAGAGCTGGTCTTTTGCAAATAAGGCGAAGAAGAAGGGCTAGGACGCTCTTGTTTGTGAGCGGGCAAGTTGTGCAAGCAGTAACGTCACATGCGGGGCCCAGGTGTTACTAGGTTAGTTATCAGGATCATCCACGTCGAGAGTTTTGGTACTGAGTGGCCCTGTGCAGGTGTATATTATGGCTATTTTGGTCCTGGTGACATACGTGTGTCGCTTACATAACATACGGAAATGTCTTATACAGACACAACGAGAATTAGGGCTGTGTCATCACACAGATCTCAAGGAGGGAAAAAAAACAAACTTGTTGTGGCATTGTGCAGCAGGAGGCTCAGGAGGTAAGAGGTTGTCTGGCAACAGGGAAGGTTGCTGGTTCGATCCCCGGCTCCTCCGCCTCCTAGCTAAGTGTCGAGGTGTCCTGAGCAAGACACCACCTAACCCTAACTGCTCCTGACGTGTTGGTTGTTACCTTGCATGGTTGACGTCGGTGTATGAATGGGTGGATGTGAGGCAACTGTAAAGAACTTTGGATAAAAGCAATCCATTTACCATTTACAGGATCCGTGGGGGGTGGGGCTGGGTTGGGGTTGGGTTGAGATTGGGTTGGGGGTGGGGGTAGGGGGAGAGAATGTGAAATATAGAACGTAATGAGAGATTCAAGTATAAAACCAATCTTCTCTTCTCGATCTCAGGGAGAGGGAAAAATGCTCTCCACAGAACCACAGTTTGTGTTTCTGCGGAGAGAGAGGCCCACGAGGACACGTCGACCGAGGGGAGAAGGCTTTCAGCTTCTGGTTCTGGCGGTTCAGTCCTTCTGATTGGCCCCCTCTTTGCCGCCAACCCCCACCCCCCCCCCACAAAAAACAAGAGACCTCCTAGCGAGGTTACGTGCCATAAATAACGTGGACACTTTCGCTCCCGCCGCATTCTGTTTACGTTGCGGCCAGAACGCAACACGGCAATCGCCAGGGAGAGCCGACGGGTGCTCAGGCATGTCGCCACTGCACGAGGCGCAAACAAACACGGTCATTTTGTGGCGTCGTACCGTAATCTGACTGAACCCCGACCACCACCAGCACCACCAGCAGCAGCAGGAGCACCACCACCAGCATCACCAGCAGCAGCAGGAGCACCACCACCAGCATCACCACCAGTAGCACGTTGAACCACCACCACCGCCGCGACCCCGATACCTAGCATGTTGGTGTGCCGAAAACCAACATCACACCTTTCTGTCCTTCCATCCAGAATGTTCTCTCTTTGTCTTTCTCATGTGTGTGCGTGTGTGTGTGTGTGTCACATTTCATATACAAACATTGCTCATTATAATGCTCATACTCAACGATGGTACAAGCTTAAAAAAATATGTGTGTGTGTGTGTGTCTGTGTCTCTGTGCATGTGTGTGTCAGACGTCACGGTTCCAGGACATTAAAGGATACCTTCAGGACTTTTCTGGACCCTGCCTGGACGCTATTTCCCAATATTTATAGTCCACAATTAATTAAATAAAAATAATAACACACATCATCCAGGACATTAAAGGATACCTTCAGGACTTTTCTGGACCCTGCCTGGACGCTATTTCCCAATATTTATAGTACCCCCACCATTTTGGGTCTAAGTGAAGAACATGGACAATGCTCTTGAATTTACATAAACTACTCCACATGTTAAGTAAATAAATAAAAAAATAAAACACACACACACACATAAGGCTTGAGTTTTCAACTCTTGGTAGTAATTATTGCCATCTAGCATGTTTTGTAAAGCTTAAAAATAAATATGAAATGCTGTCCATAAATAATTTACAACCATAAACACCAGAAGCACACAAAAATAATAAAAAGAAAGAAACATAAGGCCCCTTAATCACAAGAAAGGCTTTTATCGTCCTGAAAATCTCGAGTGAGTGTTGCTCATCACAATCTGGACTCAGGGTCACAATCTATACCTCTGGGGTTTCGTTATTCTACCTAAAGCCGTGAGATATTGAAGATAATCACTACAGTATACAGGGACATCAGGACTTCCTAAACTCTGGTCAAGGTCAACTCAAAATGATTGGTTTTCTGAGTGCGGCCTGTATGGACTACATAGTGGCCAGGGTACTGGTCTCCAACTACCAGCGGCGTCCTCTGCCCCCGATCAGATTTCTCCACAGTGTGTTTCTTGCAAATGAAGTTTTGCCGTCGACCTTGTCTCGGTACAATATTTACATACAATTCTTAATAGCAGGACATTTCAGGATTACCTGTGCACATATTGAAAATGTATCAGAAATATTTGGACTGTCTGCTCTTCTTAAATATGTAAGGTACGCCTGTATCTCTTTCTCTGCACGTTTTTACGATCATGTACTTGAAAAAAATAGTTCATTTGGTGAACTGTTGACAAATGTAACCGTTAGTTTTCTTTCTGTACGTTCTTGTTGTTGTTTTTGTTGTTGTTTTGGTGGTGATCGGGTTGGGGCTGCTTCTCCCGCACCCTCCATCAAGCGGTCAGTCAAGTCAAGTCGACCATTATCACAACGTACCGCCGATGTATGTGTAGCACCTGGCGAGGTCAAAAGGTCAAGGGGGAAGGCCCCAAGGGCACGGCGTACGTGACATACGGCTCGGAGGAGGCGTGCGGGGTGGGGGGGGGGGAGAGGGGAGAGGGAGGGGGAGCACATTCAGTGTTATCTGGAGATCTTCCTCCTCTTGGGCGGTCGGACCTGACGCTCCCTCGATGGCATCTGATGGACCTGCAGGGGAGGGTGGGGGAGATAATCAGACAGGACCGCTAATCAACCACAGTTTAACCGTGGTTGATTACCGCGCTAAAACTGAAAAGTAAGCGACGGTCTCCCAGACGCAGGTGCGCAGGCGCCACACGCAACGTGGTTTGTTTACGACGTCGTTATCGGACAACACGGTGGAAAGCGGTGACGGCGCTCCGGATATTTTCCATCCATCTAAGAGGACGAAATCTGAAGTGTGGACGCATGTGGTGGATTGCAAGAGTGCTGACGGAAAGCTGACTGAAGATCGTTACCCTGTCTGCGGAACATGCAGAGAGAAAAATAAATCGCTGCGATCTTCCGAGTTACCTTCGTGATCACCGCCCGTGACTTAAACAGCAGACGGCCGTTAAGTTAACTTTTAGCTCAACGCCTGATGTGGGGAAAGACATGTGGGGAAGAAGTTTTGTATGCATGTGTGTTACGGTGAAATACTAGTGACCTGAGGTGACCGGGCAACCGTATCAACCAATCAGAGGTGAACGTGCATGAGAACCAACGTCCCAGTAGTGTTTGGGTGGATGCCTGGAGAGAGAAGGTCGTCTTTAATCAGTTCCAGCACAGGCTTAACTGAGGACACTGTGACGTATGTTTCCCCTGAGAGGACGTCTGTGAAGTCAGCCAGTGGTTTCATTGCTGCGTTGATGGACTCCAACACAGAAACATCCTGCCAGGTTGGGTTGAGGTGGCCATGTTTTCTGTCTTCAACCGGGACACGTCTTATGGCTGGGAGTTGCTCCAGCACCCTCTCTACCATCTTCTGCTTAGTGCCCCATCGTGTGACAACATCCTGTGGGAAAGATAATATTGTTCTTGTTCATTAGTTAGTCTATATCAACATTCTTAAACAAACACTACTTTTTACATTTCCATTATTTATCATTATTAATTTGTATGTTTGTATGTTATATTATTTTTATATGCCAGTGCATACTAAACGACTACAGTCTCAATTAGATTCTACAGGTTATTCTACAGGTCTACAGGTCTACTATAAAATAAAAATAACAACTCTTTAAATATTTTGTGTTGCAAATTAAACTATCAATGAATGAAACATCACTCACCAGTATTAGACTGTGTTGGGGGAGATGAGCCTCCCTCTGTGCCTTCCTCAGGTCTCTCCTCTTAAGCCAGCTCAGGTTGAATGCGTTGACCAAACCTTTACAGAGTCCTATGGCACGCGCTGTCCGATCTTTGTCCCTGTCCAGACCATGGCACACAGCAAGATGGAGGTTGTGGCCAAAGCAATTGAGCCATGACCAGCCAAGATTCCTTATTGCAGCAACGACGATACTAAAGGGCAGCATGAAGCGAACTACACTGTCTACACTGTCTGTGAGTGCGCACCATTTTGCACTGTCCTGTTTGTACTTTGTTTGTCGACTAAACGCCCCAACGATTGTGGACTGTCGGGAAGACGGAGACGTCCCATCTGTTGTATTTTTTTTTCCCAGCTGGGAAAACTGCATCGGGTGATTATGCTTTAGGTGCAGATGCATGTTTGTTGTATTGGCGCGTTTAGTTGCAACCGCTGTACAACAAATGCGACATACCGGCTCGCACAGGTTAAGTGGTTCACCGCGGTCATTCGGTTTGAATCCGAAGTGCTCCCACGCGGCAGCTGTCGCGTTCGGCTTTGAAACCAATTCCATCTTTGTTTTTATTCCTCCAAATCTCAACTAGCGTTTTCTCTGGCTTGCTACTCCTCACGGGGCTATCATGGTGCACTCTGTGTAACGCCAGGGGTCCGCCTCCCCACACAGAGACCATGACTAGTGACTGACTAGTGACTGACTAGTGACTGACTAGTGACTGACACGACACGAGGGTTTACTCCTCATTACGCTAAGGAAGCGAGGGGGGGGGGGGGGGTCAGTCGAGACCGATGCACCGGAGTGAAAACTCTTGTCATCCAGTCTCTTCGATAGAGAGAGAGACACGAGGAAAACAAACAAGCATGCAAATGGAAATTATCGCGGCCGGCAAAATTATCGAGCTCATTTTAATTTATCATGCGATTAATTGATTTATTGCTTATCGCGACAGGCCTAGCCCTAAAAGCCAGAGAGATAGGAGTCGTACATCAGGAGCGTATGGGAGAGGAGAACTACTGCCACCCCGACCTACAGTGGTGAGCGCGTTCGCTTAACGTCAGTCTTACGATCCTCTGCGGTAGCAAGGAGAACAGTGTTCGCCCAAACCAACCGGTCAGTCAAGTCAAGTCTGACTCGCCACAGCGTCTCACCCGGTAGTCCTGGTACACGCAGGGCACGGCGCCCACGTCGGTGCCCTCGGCGTAGGGCGGGTGGCCCGGGTAGGGGCGAGCGGGCCGGCGGGCCGGGTGCGGCGGGACAGCCGGCCGCATGCCCCCCGCCGGAACTGTTGCTGTAGGTGTTGCTGTCGGTGTTGCCGTCGGAGCTGCTGTCGGTACATCTGCACGCCGACGCTGTTGCCGAGCGACCGCACGCCAGCCACGCTGCAACTCAGAGACGACGGGGTTCCTTTTGGGGGGTGGGGGGAGAGGGGTAAGGTGAGGCCAGGTGGTCGTTTGACAACTAATTCCCTAAATGTAAATGTAAATATAACCCCCATTACAGTCAAGACATCCTACCGTAGCAGATGTCGATCTCCTCTACCCATCACTCTCAACCTGACCTGGAAGTGAAGAGAGGAACTCTGGAATTGACCGATCGGCGGTCCAGAAAGCCGAGACTGGCCTATTGCGCCCTCCAGTCTCTCCACTTCCTGCCCCTCACAGAGACCCGGATCATCCCGGAAACCGCCGCCGCTCCGGCCGCCCTCTCGACTGCCTACTCTTTCTCCCACACCCCCGACCCCCTGGGCGAGGCGGGGGAACGGGATTGCTGTGATCTACCGACCGGGCCCACGCCACGACTTCTTCAGCGAGATGGATGCACTCCTCAGCTGCTTTCCTGAAGACGCCACCCTACTTGTCTTTCTGGGAGAGGTCAACATCCAAGAGGCCCCAATATTCTGAGTGCACAAACACCAGTATGTTTGACAAGCAGCGGGCGTGTTGTCAGCATTAAGCTTAACGTTATGCTGTCAAAACACTCCCTAAATCATGAGAGTGATGACCTCGTGTTGCTCTATAGAGCACATAGGTTATAGATCTTTGCATGACAAAAATCCAACATGTTGGACTAAAGTATAAGGCGAAGAAAGGTGAAATGTTTATGTGAAATAAGGAAATATAGATATATATATATATATATATATATCAAGCGCACACACATACAGCACACACACACACACACACACACACACACACACACACACACACACACCACACACACACAACACACACACAACGACAAGAAGACAAGTTTACATTAGCAGAAGAGAAATAGGTTTCGGACACATATCCCGCTCTAAGGAGTCCGATATGTTTTCCGGAACAACACCACCAAACAGCGGGCGGTGTTGCTATAGGCGTGCGCTGCCGTGACTCCACCACATATCACGCCCAGGGCAGCTGAACTGCATTACCAGGAGAAGTGGTCGAATACTTCTTACAAAACATGCGGAAAAATTGCGTCGAGCTGGGATTGACGCTCACATTTGCGTAGCTCCCGCTCGGCGCTGGTCGCGCGGTCTCCGTCTGCGAGGCCCTGACGTGTTCTTGGACGGCGCCCCGGGTAAGGCCCCAGATGGATGTTGTAGTATTTCACATTTCATAACGTTCACTCCGTAGTGCGGCGGCGTGTTAGCATTAGGCATTCCCTGGTCTGTAAACACGGATAAAGGCTGAAGGATGTATCAAATGCTTCTCGCTGGCAGCACCTAAATGGGTAAACTAACACACACAGCGCCAGTTTTAGCTCGAACTAGAACACTATGAGATATTATATGTCTTTAAATGTGCGTTTGGACCCGAGAGTTCGGAAGGAGATGAAGGAGGGGGTGGCTTCACTTCATCGCCGTGGTTATGATCCATGCCCGATTCCCGTGATACATTCAGGATATTTTTTAAGCTAGTACTGTCGTTGTGCATATGAGCGGTAGAATGAGCGATGTTTGGGTATGAAATGTGCCACACACACACACATACACATGCGCACACACAGACGCACACATAAAAAAGGCACAAAAAGACGAAAAGCGACTCAAGTTCGGAGCGCAGTACAACGTTCACAAAGTGGTTGGCGGAGAGCCCGCAAAACAACATAAGATACAAGACATTAACCTTTACACAACATGACATAACATGACATTACAGAATGAATTACGATTTTTCTGGGTCACTGCCCCTTTAACGAATTTCGCGAGTGGAAATGACGATAATCGCACTCAAGTCGGGAACCATTTCATGTACATTTTCCACACAGTATCTGAATGACGGTTTCGTTCTCCAGTCGTCTAATTATGTCTAAAAGTTACGACACAAATGTAAATGCGTCTATGCCCAAAAAAGAAAGCCGGTACGTGGTTGAATAATAATTATCCTCCCGGGTCGGTGTGCATCAGCGAGACGGTGACGTGGACTTCCGTGAGAAGCCGAACAACTCCAAGCCAAGCGATAATATTAGTTTTTCCCCCCCTTTCCATGTTTAACGAGTCAATAAGTAGAAACTGAACCGCTGGGGCTACTGTAGGCCCTCATTAAAATGGAAATTAGCTCCCCCCTCGTTTAACCTAATGCCTCTGTTCTCCCTCTGTCTGCTGCTGCTGCTGCTACGGTCCAGGGATTGTGTTAGCGGCACACGTTTGGGTCTTTTGGGATGGGGGGGATGGTCACAGAGCTGCATTGTACCCCATTGTCTCTCTCTCTCTCTCTCTCTCTCGATCTCTCTCACCGCACCTTAAACTTGCCGTCGGCATAGTTTATTCCTCAGCTGTAGTTGAGATAACCCTCAGATAGATTATCTGGTTGCCCGTACGGTACCTGGGATGAGCTCCTGGTTTACTGAAGTTGTCTGTCTGTCTGCCTGTCTGTCCCTGTCTCTCTCTCTGTCTCTCTCTGCATCTCTATCTCACTCTCTGTCTCTGTCTCTCTCTGCATCTCTGTCTCACTCTGTCTCTCTCTCTGCATCTCTATCTCACTCTCCGTCTCTGTCTCTCTCTCTGCATCTCTATCTCACTCTCTGTCTCTGTCTCTCTCTGCATCTCTGTCTCACTGAATCTCTGTCTCACTCTGTCTCTGTCTCTCTGCATCTCTGTCTCACTCTCCATCTCTGTCTCTGTCTCTCTCTGTCTCTCTCTCTCTCTCACTGCATCTGTCTCTCTTCATCTGTCTCACTCTCTGTCTGTCTCTCTCTCTCTCTTTCTTTCTCTCTGTGTAACTCTGTCTCTCTCTCCCTGTCTCTCTCTCTTTCTTTCTCTCTGTCTCTGTCTCTCACCAGACAGTAAAAGAAAATCAGAGATTACCTGTGTGCCCACATGCACACCCATCCTGGTGCACATCCAAGCGTGTCCGTACACTTCATAGGAGGATATAATATATAGGCCCTTGCTTTGGCCTCGTCCTCCACCACCACCTATAACCAGGGGCCTCTTTTTTATAAACATTCGTTGTGTTGGCCCTGCCTTGCGTCGGGCACTCCAAGCCAAAGCCAACCCCCCCGAGTAGCTGAACGAGCCGAACCGGAGGAATCTGACCCTCGAGTCCAGAAGAACCGGCTCCCTCTTCCTGTCCGGGGCCCTGGGCCAGGGACCACAGCTTCAGCACAAGCCCACACTTACCCTGAACTATGAGGGGTATTTTCAGCACTGTAATTTGATACGGCACAAACACGGCGCACGCACTTACACACTTGTGTACACACACACACACACACACACACACACTTATGGATGCGCGCGCACACACACACAAATACGCGTGGTGTATGGACACACGTGCACCATACAATAAGAGAGGCCAGAGCTGGGGATGCTAATGGACACCCAGGCACGTGCACTAAACCACAAGTACACGTCTCCACGGCCCTCACCCAGAGAGAGAGACACCCAGAGAGAGAGAGTGAGAAAGAGAGACAGAGAGAGCGACAGAAAAAGTGAGAAAGAGAGAGACAGGCAGAGAGAGAGAGACACAGAGAGAGAGAGAGAGAGAGACAGAGAGACAGAGAGAGAGAGAGAGAGACAGAACAGAGACAGAAAGAGAGGCAGAGAAGATAGACAGAGCGGGAAGCACAGAGAGACACACACACACACACACACACACACACACACACACACACACACACACACCACACACACACACACACAAGCACACACACAACGACGAAGAAGACAAGTTTACATTAGCAGAAGAGAAATAGGTTTCGGACACATATCCCGCTCTAAGGAGTCCGATATGTTTTCCGGAACAACACCACCAAACAGCGGGCGGTGTTGCTATAGGCGTGCGCTGCCGTGACTCCACCACATATCACGCCCAGGGCAGCTTAACTGCATTACCAGGAGAAGTGGTCGAATACTTCTTACAAAACATGCGGAAAAATTGCGTCGAGCTGGGATTGACGCTCACATTTGCGTAGCTGGTCGCGCGGTCTCCGTCTGCGAGGCCCTGACGTGTTCTTGGACGGCGCCCCGGGTAAGGCCCCAGATGGATGTTGTAGTATTTCACATTTCATAACGTTCACTCCGTAGTGCGGCGGCGTGTTAGCATTAGGCATTCCCTGGTCTGTAAACACGGATAAAGGCTGAAGGATGTATCAAATGCTTCTCGCTGGCAGCACCTAAATGGGTAAACTAACGCACACAGCGCCAGGTTTAGCTCGAACTAGAACACTATGAGATATTATATGTTTTTAAATGTGCGTTTGGACCCGAGAGTTCGGAAGGAGATGAAGGAGGGGGTGACTTCACTTCATCGCCGTGGTTATGATCCACGCCCGATTCCCGTGATACATTCAGGATATTTTTTAAGCTAGTACTGTCGTTGTGCATATGAGCGGTAGAATGAGCGATGTTTGGGTATGAAATGTGCCACACACACACACATGCACATGCGCACACACAGACGCACACATAAAAAAGGCACAAAAAGACGAAAAGCGACTCAAGTTCGGAGCGCAGTACAACGTTCACAAAGTGGTTGGCGGAGAGCCCGCAAAACAACATAAGATACAAGACATTAACCTTTACACAACATGACATAACATGACATTACAGAATGACGTTTGAAAAATGAATTACGATTTTTCTGGGTCACTGCCCCTTTAATGAATTTCGCGAGTGGAAATGACGATAATCGCACTCAAGTCGGGAACCATTTCATGTACATTTTCCACACAGTATCTGAATGACGGTTTCGTTCTCCAGTCGTCTAATTATGTCTAAAAGTTACGACACAAATGTAAATGCGTCTATGCCCAAAAAGAAAGCCGGTACGTGGTTGAATAATAATTATCCTCCCGGGTCGGTGTGCATCAGCGAGACGGTGACGTGGACTTCCGTGAGAAGCCGAACAACTCCAAGCCAAGCGATAATATTAGTTTTTCCCCCCCTTTCCATGTTTAACGAGTCAATAAGTAGAAACTGAACCGCTGGGGCTACTGTAGGCCCTCATTAAAATGGAAATTAGCTCCCCCCTCGTTTAACCCTGATGCCTCTGTTCTCCCTCTGTCTGCTGCTGCTGCTACGGTCCAGGGATTGTGTTAGCGGCACACGTTTGGGTCTTTTGGGATGGGGGGGATGGTCACAGAGCTGCATTGTACCCCATTGTCTCTCTCTCTCTCTCTCTCTCGATCTCTCTCACCGCACCTTAAACCTGCCGTCGGCATAGTTTATTCGTGGGGAATTTTACGAGAAACCTGAGTGAGGAAAAGTAATGCTGGGGGGGGGGGGGGGGGGGCACACATCCAGAAATACATGTGCGCTGCCGTCATGTCACGCAGTTACACATTATACATATTCATAAATATCTAAAGTACCGAGGTCAGCTGTAGTTGAGATAACCCTCAGATAGATTATCTGGTTGCCCGTACGGTACCTGGGATGAGCTCCTGGTTTACTGAAGCTGTCTGTCTGTCTGCCTGTCTGTCCCTGTCTCTCTCTCTGTCTCTCTCTGCATCTCTATCTCACTCTCTGTCTCTGTCTCTCTCTGCATCTCTGTCTCACTGAATCTCTGTCTCACTCTGTCTCTGTCTCTCTGCATCTCTGTCTCACTCTCCATCTCTGTCTCTGTCTCTCTCTGTCTCTCTCTCTCTCTCACTGCATCTGTCTCTCTTCATCTGTCTCACTCTCTGTCTGTCTCTCTCTCTCTTTCTTTCTCTCTGTGTAACTCTGTCTCTCTCTCCCTGTCTCTCTCTCTTTCTTTCTCTCTGTCTCTGTCTCTCACCAGACAGTAAAAGAAAATCAGAGATTACCTGTGTGCCCACATACACACACACACACACACACCCACACACAGTGCGTTGTACACAGTTTTTGCCCGAGGCCTTAAATTATCCGGCATCGCTCTTACGTCCCCATAAATACAAGAGGGGCAGGGCTGTAATTAAGGCCTATGTTTACCCCCACCTGCCTGTAAGGCCCAGGCCCAGGCCCCGGTCCATTTCTGGACCAGAGGGATGAGCCGACCTCAGGCTCACTACACTATACTGTACTATACTATACTACACTGGAGCCGACCGACTACTCCGCTGCTGCTGCTGCTGCTGCTGACCCTCCTGGGTGGAACACAGGGCCTGGAGGGAACCGGGTTGGTCCACAACTGGCGCCACATGCTCTGGAAGAAGGCTGGACCTCTGTTTGTACTCAGCAAGCAAGCACAGCGGCATGTATGTATGTACGTATGTGCAGATTGTAGATCGTGTGATGCTTTGTCTGTACATACGTTCGTACATACATACATTCATACAGACAGGATAGGGGCGGCAGTAGCTCAGGAGGTAAGAGCAGTTGTCTGGCAACAGGAAGGTTGCTGGTTTTGATCCCCGGGCTCCTCCTAGCTAAATGTTGAGGTGTCACTGAGCAAGACACCACCTAACCCTAACTGCTCCCTGACGTGTTGGTTGTTTCCTTGAATGGTTGACACCGCCGTCGGTGTGTGAATGGGGTGGATGTGAGGCAACTGTAAAGCGCTTTGGATAAAAGCAATCCATTTACCATTTACAGGATCCGTGGGGGTGGGGCTGGGTTGGGGTTGGGTTGAGATTGGGTTGGGGTGGGGGGTAGGGGGAGAGAATGTGAAATATAGAACGTAATGAGAGATTCAAGTATAAAACCAATCTTCTCTTCTCGATCTCAGGGAGAGGGAAAAAATGCTCTCCACAGAACCACAGTTTGTGTTTCTGCGGAGAGAGAGGCCCACGAGGACACGTCGACCGAGGGGAGAAGGCTTTTCAGCTTCTGGTTCTGGCGGTTCAGTCCTTCTGATTGGCCCCCTCTTTGCCGCCAACCCCCACCCCCCCCCCCACAAAAAACAAGAGACCTCCTAGCGAGGTTACGTGCCATAAATAACGTGGACACTTTCGCTCCCGCCGCATTCTGTTTACGTTGCGGCCAGAACGCAAACACGGCAATCGCCAGGGAGAGCCGACGGGTGCTCAGGCATGTCGCCGCCGCACGAGGCGCAAACAAACACGGTCATTTTGTGGCGTCGTACCGTAATCTGACTGAACCCCGACCACCACCAGCACCACCAGCAGCAGCAGGAGCACCACCACCAGCATCACTACCAGTAGCACGTTGAACCACCACCACCGCCGCGACCCCGAGACCTAGCATGTTGGTGTGCCGAAAACCAACATCACACCTTTCTG
>PIJE02000518.1:86955-89455 GCA_002895965.2 Coryphaenoides rupestris | reverse complement strand
GTGGGCGTGGCCCGGGTGGAGTCATGCTGTTGACTTTCACACACCACAGCCGTGTGTGTGTGTGTGTGTGAGTGTGAGTGCATTCTTCTACAGAGGTCAGAGGTCAGGATGTAACAGGGGATTCACGGTTGTACATGAGACATGACAGCACATATAGAAGAATCTATGTACAGTAGTAGGGCTGGGCAGTGTATTATTATATATTATATCGATATTGTGATATGAGACTAGATATCGTCTTAGATTTTGGATATCGTAATGTCGTGCTATGGCATAAGTAATGTGATTTTATAAACTTACCAAACTGTTCTAGCCAATTGTTCTATTATTTTGTATCTATTGTTTTTTATTTGTCTTATTATAAGTATTTAATTCACACAGGAGTATACAAAAATAGGCTTCACCATGTGGTTATTTTATATCGACTATTTATTTATTGAATGACCAGAAAACATGCTACAATCATGATGTATATGGCTATCGAGATATTAAAAGGACCTCGGATATCGGGACAGAAGACTATATCACATGCCACAACCACCTCGTCAACACCATTACCATTAAGTGCTTGTCTTCACCTGGATCAATAATCAATAATAATAATAATAATAGTAATAACAGATATTCACTTTGGTCCACAATGAAATACATGCTGTAGTGGCGAGCGGGGAATCGTGAAAGGGCGACACACACACATATAATACATACATGTATAAACACACGCGTATCTGTAGCCCTCTGTGTGCTATTTCAAGCCATTTCAACACAAACCAATTTATCCATCGTTGATGAACTCTTCATCACACACACACACACACACACACACACACACACACACACACACACACACACACACACACACACACACACACACACACACACACACACACACACACACACACCACACACACACACACACACACACACACGGCGGGGAACTCTGCACTGCAATATGGTATCCATCAAACCAGCCAATCAGGGCAGAGTCCGGTGTGATTGAAGGGAAATGGGATCTAATGGGAACAGGCTGTGTGTCCGGGACATGCGTGTCTGCAGCCCTGTCACTCAATACCCGCGATCGCGGCCGATAGCAGGTAATAGGGGGGGTGGGGGTGGGGGGTGGGGGCACAGCCACTTACCACGCACATTTATGTCAAATGTAATCAGGAGGTTGGCAGTGACACACACACGCACACACAGGCACACACACACCTGGCGGGGAACATAGCACCGCTGTCACATTAACCGTCGCATCAAACATCAGAGATGTGGTGAACGTTAACATGTTCTCCTGACATGTCTCTAAACCAGCGGTTGTCCAACTCGCTTTTCTTTTTACTAACGTACGCCCGTCTCTCTCCAAGATATTGTTTCAGCCAAGAACCCCTTTAATGTTAAAGTGATGTGCTCTTCATGGAAAGATGTGTTACCATGTTACTATTCAGATTTACTCCATTGTATTAAGGTGCTATTCATTCATTTTATTAAGGTGGAATTATTTTTTTATAATTGTTCATAACCAATATTAGCACGACACCAGGTCCCGGGGTACCCCCCCTGCTGCAGTCCTTCCCCTAGGGGGCACCCATACGCCCGTTTGAGGAACACTGGTCTGAAGTTAACAACAGCTCGCTGGGACCCTCCATCCCTCCAGGAGGACTGAACTCTATAATATACGTGTGTATATATATACAAGTCCCCGCTCTCTTATGTGTGTGTGTGTGTGTGTGTGTGTGTGTGTGTGTGTGTGTGTGTGTGTGTGTGTGTGTGTGTGTGTGTGTGTGTGTGTGTGTGTGCACACAGCCCACCCACCACTATGTGGGCCCCAGGGCCCGAGACTTAAGGTCTCTGTGACCCGGGCGTTAGCCAAGGACACACAAGGAGCAGAGACAGCAGGGCAGTACCTCCATCTCACACACACACACACACACGCACGCATGCATGCACACACACTTTACATAATACGTGTAAAGAATGCCAAGGTCAATACGTAGAAAGATCTATTGTAGACAAAATTTGTATGAAAACATTAACACACACACAGCTTTTTCTCATATAATCCATGTGTTGTAGTTGTCAATGTGTGTGAGAGCATTCTCACACACTTCAGTCACAAACTATAATAACACACATTTCAACGAGAGAACACGCTGTTTTCAAGATAGATAACAAACCGACACACACACACACACACACACACACACACACACACACACACACACACACACACACACACACACACACCACACACACACACACACCACACACACACACACACACACACACACACACACCTCATAAAAACACTGTTGGAATGTCTAGGTGTCAACGTGTGTGTGTGTTTATTCTTGTGTGTCTTGTCTCGTGTGTGTGTGTGTGTGTGTGTGTGTGTGTGTGCTGAAGCAGCTGTTCAATCACTGTGACAGAGCCACCAGCTCATTCTCAACCTGCTGCTAATGAATTTTCATTGAAGCATGCTAAAAACACACATACGCGCGCA
>PIJE02000518.1:74455-81955 GCA_002895965.2 Coryphaenoides rupestris | reverse complement strand
ATACTACTAATAGGGTTCAACTCGGTGTCTTGTAAAAGTGAAGTTGCGTATTGCGTAATTTGACATTTGAGTGAACAAATATGGAAAAAAAGTTCAAAAGAGGAAAGAGCAATTTTCGGTGTCAATGAATGCACGTGTGTCACTTGATCCACAAATACAGATTCAACAGTCCCCAAGCCACTTTTACTTTTAGTTTTTGGTATTTGTACAAAATGTGAAATATTGATTAATAAATATGTATGCATTTGTGTGTCATTTAAACATCTAATATGTACAAGACACAAATTCTGTTTTACACTGCACAAGTTAAATCCTATTAGTGTTAATAATTATCAAAGAGACAAAGCTCCCTCTCCATACATTAAAGCCCACGCAGCAGAATACCTCAGAGAGACCAAGTGAAAGAGTTACAAAATATAGTGTGTGTGGGGGGGGAGGGGAGTTCTGTTGTCTGAGCTGAGGTGTTTATGCAAGTGTGCACATTGGCGACGCAAATCGCACGTCGCCAAACCAAGAGGAAACCAAAAGCTGTTGGCAAAAGAAAAATGGAATTCTGATGCAGATGTTGGAGACGGCCGTGTCTGCAGAATGTGTGTGAGTGTGTGTGTGCATGTGTGTGTGTCTGTGTGCGTGCGTGTCTGTGTGTGTGCTGCCGAGTGTGAGAATAAAAACACACACAGGAGCTGTCTCCAGCTGTGGCCCGGGATCATGTGCTGAGGCGGGATGGACCACGAGAAGGTTTTAATAACTAATGAAAACCCGCCAAAAAAACGGTCACATGACATGATACTGTGTGCCCTGCTGCCGCCAAGACTAACAGTGTTTAGGAAAGCAAAGGTTTTAGACGCTTGACTTGTCTGTTGTTTTCAATGATCTAGAAATGTTCCGAAATAGAAATAGGGAATTAAAACCAAATCAAATGCAGCCACGTTGCTTATAACGTTGACTACGTTACCGCAGGGAAACACAACGAAAGGTTTTGCCATGTGACACAGTTCTGTCCTCAACAGGGCTGCATGTACAATCCATCCAAATATTATCGAAATCGTATTATCGTAACACATTTATGGAAGAAAATATAAAGCACAGATCCCCAACAAATGTCACATCATGATTTTAAATAGTGAAAAGGAAAATTGTGATGCAAAAACGATCATTTGGAGGCGTTTTTACCGTTTCGTCGGCTGAGCATGTCGCCAGGAGAGTCTCGTCAAACGGAGAGAAGTCCAGATCAGTCACCACATCTGGAAGACACAAGTGCCGTGTGAGACGACCAACAAACTCACTGACTGCCTCGACCACCAGGCTGGGGCAGAATTATTATTATTTTTTTTTATGTACATTTATAACACAACAATAAATGAAGTACTGTAGTGCTGCAGAGATGCCTTGGTCTACACTTTGGTCACCAACAGTTCAATCACATCACAATCGCTATATCTGTCAAATGAATCTCAATATGATTATTTTCTTTACCAAATCATTCAGCCCTACACCAGGCCGTCTGGCTGCTGAACACATTCTCTGTTCATCCTGAGAATGAACTTTGAACTTCACTTGATTGTCACTTGACTGTCACCTGATTGTGCATGACCTCGTCCTCTTGTAAATAAATGTACCTTCATGAATCTCCAACTTTATACCCTCCACTCCTATACCTACTTTATTGTTATTGATATTAATTCTTACGTAAAATGACGAAATGTGTTATACTGCATATTTCATCATAAAACACTGACTCTGACCAATCAAAATGATTCAATGGTCAATATGATTGATTGATTGATTGCTTGGTTGGTCGATCAATTACCTCCGTGGCATGGCAGCTGAGAGACTGTCCATTTGCCATCCGTGTCCGGACTCACGGAGGTCACTCCCAGCATACCGCCACCTGTAGGCAGGAGGGAGTGGCGCATGCATACACAGAGGACACACGTTACTGCTCTCCTTGATGTGGGCCCTCCCAGGAGGAGCCGTTATTATTGTTATTATTACTATCAAAGCGCCGGGTGAGGGGCGGAGCCTCACCAGCCTGGTCGGTGTTGAAGGCCACCAGCTCGGCGCTTGCCTTGATGTGGTTCCCTTGGGACTGGATGTTGCCCCCGCGGATGTTGCAGATCCAGCCCTACACACGCACACAGACACAGACACACACACACACCACACACAGACACAGCACACAGACACACACACACACACACACACACACACACACAGGAAAAGACGGATGATTATTATAACATAAAAATAAATGTTTGAATACCTCAACCTTAATCAAGTGATTGGATTTCACGGTCTAATTTTGTCATTTCTTTGACACCTTGAGTCCCATATCTTCCTGCAGATTTTGTTTGGGTGAAAAACCTCATACTTCATAGACTTCGTTCAAGATTCAAAACTTTATCGGCTGTCGACAAAAAACAATGTGTCTTTGGTTCGGGCCTCACAACAACATAAAAACACACATCCATGAAATACTCACATGAAGGGTATTGTATTTTTGGAGGTACACTAGATAAACGCATTCATCAGCGAGCTTGTTTACATTGATGCATCATTCTGGAAGAATTGGGCAAAATTACAAATAATAATAATAATAATACTGTGTGAGGCTGCTAGGTAGAATATGACATGACTGGAATCTGAGGCATCTGCCTGACGTGTTCTCACAGGAAGACTCACTTGACTGTGAACAGTGCTGGTTGGTGCTCAGGTCTACTGTAGGGGGACACACATGTGTTTGTCCATCTACTTAGCCAGAGCCAGGAGCATTATACCACACTACAGTAGTTGTTGCTACAGTTTGAAAATAACATGAACCACACTTCGCGCACGCACACACACACACACACACACACACACACACACACACACACACACACACACACACACACACTGCATATATCTGAGAATACACACATGCAATCTCATAGATGCATGCATGCATAGAGCATATGCACACACACAGACACACAGACACACACAGAGGCACACACACACACACACACTTGCATCAGCACAATATTGAGGAAGTGGCAGCAGCAACTCCCTGCAAGGCACAGCAAGAATATTCTCTTAAAGTCTCCCTTGCATAACAACATGAAGGGCAGGCAAAGTCTTCAGAAGCCGCTCCAACCCACTACAACCACTGCTGCTTCAACTAAGACTATTGGAGACATGCTTGAACACATGCACTCCCAACACACACACACACACACACACACACACACACACACACACACACACACACACACACACACACACACACACACACACACACACACACAAACTGCTTACGAGTGGAGTCACACACATCACCCTCCTGCTTCTGAGGTGATGGAAGAGAGACAGAAATCAAAGGTCTAACCTACAGTATAAGTATAGACTGTCTGTCTGTCTGACTGACTGACTGACTGACGACTGAGAATGATGATGATGATGATGGCCTTCTTCTTATAACAACCTCCCATGCAGAGCAGCGAGCTAGTTCTGTTGCATTCAGACGTGTGTAGTCTAGAAGTAAGTAAGTCAATAAACAGCATGATGTGCAGGTTTTGATGAACTCTGTGTGTTGAAGTTTCTCTCCAAAGCAAAGCAACCCTCCAGCTCCCCTCCTCTTCCTACAGCTCCCCTCCTCTTCCTCCAGCTCCCCTCCTCTTCCTCCAGCTCCTTCACCTTCACTTTCTACTCACATCTTTCTTGGTGATCTTCGGGCTGGTGTTTTTGAATTTGGACGTCTTGAAGCGATTCATGTCTGCCACCCCCCGTGTTGTAGTTAACTCGCACTTCCACGCCTTCCGGGTTGTCGTGGTGGTCCAGACCGACGGTGTGTGTGTGTGTGTGTGTGAGTGTGCGTCTGACAGCTTCCCCGACCGGACGCGCCGGCACAGACAGGGCGAGCTCGTTTTGGGTACCTGTGTGTGCCACGCGGGTGGAGTTTGTTGTCATTTTTAATGGTACGTGAAATCCACCCGAGTCACAAAGCATGACACCGTTACTTCACATATAAATACGTGTTTTAAGTTGATTATTCTTGTTTTTTTGCGCGTACCACACAGACAGAGCGGTTTATTGTCAGGATAACCCATTCAAACACATGATGATATTTCGGAGTAGATCATCTAAACGAGCATATCTTAAGGAAGATAAGCCCGCCTCTTTTGGCTGCGCACATGCGCAGTGTGCTCACGGAGCAGCGCGTCACAGGGCTTGAGGAGACATGATGGCGTCCTCCCCGGTAGCAGCAGCGGCGGCGGCGGCGGCTCGGTGCTCAACACGCTGGCTCACGGTGGCCGTGTCGTCCGGGAGTCACCACGCGTGCGGGACTCTCTCGTGTGCCTCGCGTCGAAGCGCCAGTACCGTCTCCACGACCCCCCCGGGGGCCCACAAGATGTGGTGGCGCGGGCCCGGGGGCCCCACGTTGAACGCAGGGGCCGGAGCCGCCGTGACATTGAGAGGGCTGTCAGGTGAGTGGCTCATGCTGGACCAGGCGGGTACCTCCTCCTGCTGGTGGTCTCTGGGAATCCATCTTGTCTGTCAATCACATTTGTGTGACTGAAACACTTCTTAACTCTTGAATTTGACCTAAAGTAGCTTCAATAACTACTTATACCAAAAAACGACATGCCTTCATTTCACACAAAAAACCTTTTTTTTTGCCTACTTCTGTGTCTTAAAGGTACTATATGTGAGAATCAACTGCATTCTGAGCTCCGTGGGTTAAGATTTAAGTTAGTTCTAATCATAACTAAACCTTGTACACATTTAAAAAATCTATGAAATATATATTTTTAAATTATTCACGCTTACATGTCACTTAGTTCCTTTTTCCCGCGAAATCCGACCTGACTCAAATATAAGAGAAATCAGCCCAAAAGCTGTTCTACCAACAGAGAGTCGGGGAAGCTCTCATGTTTTAACTTCAACCACAACCTGCTCACAAACTGGCAATTTAAAGCAATTTGTGCTGTAAAATCCTACACGTAGTCCCTGAAAGGATTCATTTGTGTTATATAGAGGACCTTCAAGATAAAACTTCCCAAAGGAAATTCTTGTGCCAGAGGCTGCTCAAAAATAACAACATAAGAATAAAAACAATAGAATGATAAATGTTAAGTGTATACGCCTAATAGAATAACAATAAATCTAAGAAACATTTAGTAACCTGCGGGCACAGGCACCATCACGGTCTTCCGCTGCTTAGTCTGCCCGGTGCCGTGGCAGCCGCGGCACGGCGTGGCGATGACCGAGCCCTTGCCACCGCAGCGCCGGCACGTGGAGCGCATCACGAACGGGCCCGTGTTCACCGTCTCCTGCAGGGGGCGCACACACACACACACACAATAACAAAAACATTTTTTTAATCGTCAAACTTTCATTAAAAAAGTTCTAATTAAAATCAGCATAAATATAGAAATTATAAATTGACCATTTAATTTTGTCTGGGAAGCACTGCCGGACAAAGCCATCCCAATAATTTTTTTACTGTATTTTTATTTTCTAGAATTTCTCTATAATTACTTTCTGTTTAATGTTCAATGTTATGCACCAATGCACAAAAGCACATTCCTTGTATGTGAAAACTCATTGGCAATTGGTTTCTGAAATCTAAAATCCCCTCACCAGTACTTTCACTTGGATAGTTTTTTTATGTAGAAAAGGAACGTTTTGTGACGCTCCCTTATGGATTACGTATCGCAACAAAGCATTTTCAGCAGAGCCCCAGGGTTCGCGAGACGTGTATACAGACACACAAGAAGGTGAAGGTAACAGACCTTTCATGAACACAGAGAGAGACAGAGACAGAGAGACCCTCACCACGCCAGAGCCGTTGCAGTGCTGGCAGTGCTGGACCTTGGTGCCGGGCTCGTGGCCCTTGCCCTCACAGCGCTGACACGAAACCTCCATGTTGACAAAGATCTCCTTGTTGATGCCCTTTGCGGCCTGGGTGAAGGTCAGCTCCATGATGTGCTGGAGAACACAAACAGAACTTCAGTGTTCAATGGGACAATCGGACAACAATAAGACAAAAATGGCAAATGAACTGAAAGCACCGACTGATTGAGAGCAAGAACAGATTAAATGATTTCACATTTTTCAGACAAAAGTATCATCTGATGGCACTTACTGCATATAACCTTCACACTTGTCACCCTACAGTCCCAAAAGTGAACATCTATATTATATTATAGAGCGCATTTATCCAAAGCGCTTTACAATACTGCCTCACATTCCCCCAATCATACACAGACGGCGGTGTCAAACATGCAAGGTGCCAGCCAGCTCGTTGGGAGCAGTTAGGGGTAAGGGTGTCTTGCTCAGGGACACCCCAACACCCAGCTTCAGGGTGGTGGAGCTGGGGATTCGAACCAGCAACCTTCCGCAAACAGGACTTCATATCCCATCCAGGGACTCCCCCTTTTCTGACCTCTTGTGGCTGGTCGAAGATGGCGTTGAAGTCTCCGAAGGCGCCACCGCCGCCCCGGGCGCCCGAGAACTCGCCGAAGATCTTGCGGTAGAGCTCCTCGGGGTCCACGCTGCTGGTCTGCCTGCTCCAGTACTGCTGCCCGCCAGCACCGGCACCGCCGCCGCCGCCCGCCGAGGCGCCGAAGCCGGCCGAGCCGTACACGTCATACTGCTGCCTCTTGCCCTCGTCGCTCAGAACCTGAGGTGGTGACACATCATCATCACGTAAAGCACGAACCTGCCATCGTCCATGTTGAACTCAATGTGCCATAATTGAATACATTTCTCCCCATTATCACGGTTTTTCGTTTCCGCGCAACCTGATGAGAAACAGTCCGCACCTCGTATGCGTCGGCCAGCTGCGCAAATTTCTCCTTTGCCTGAGGGTCGTCTTTGTTTGTGTCGGGGTGATACTTTTTGGCCATCTAAAAAGGACGAGAACAACAAACAACAACAACAACCAGATGTTTACTTGCTGGCACTGTGATGAACGGTACACACACACACACACACACACACACACACACACACACACACACTTTCAAACGGTATGTCTGAGAGGCAGGAGCCAACAGACCTGGTAGTAGGCTTTCTTGATGTCTTTCTGGGTGGCTTTGCGGGGCACCCCCAGGATCTGATAGAAGTCCTGCTTGCTACTGGCCCGGGCGCTGGTGTGGAAGTTCACTGTGCGGATGGAGTTTGGTAACTTGACACCTGGAAAGAAACAGTTTGCCAGTTTAGCTGCGACGACGCGCTGTCTATCAAAGCTTTTCAAGTTCATCCTTGTTTGAAGAAGCATTAACAAGACACTTAGTATGTAGAGGAGCAGATGGGACGATGTCAATGCCTTTTTTTGCAACAGGACGTACACAGTGGTGATGCTAGACTTAGGGGGGGGGGGGGGGGGGGGTCACCTCTTCCCAAATTGTCTTTGGGAGCCCCACACATTTGCCTGCTTTGCCTCCCCTGACAATGCGCCTCTGGACATACAGCGTCTAAATACATGACTGTTACAAAGAGACGTCTTGTTGTTTC
>PIJE02000518.1:45888-71767 GCA_002895965.2 Coryphaenoides rupestris | reverse complement strand
GTTACAAAGACTGTTAGACATCGGTCTATTCCATTGAGAGTGATGTTTAGGTGAAGATCTGGCCAATGGCCTGGAAGGAGCCTCTCACGTGTTGGTATTTCATATTGCTGCTGTTATATCATATTGACCCAACAGATGAATACACCTGAGACACGCCCCTAGCAGAGGTACGCCTTGAATCAACAAAGGTGCTGACTGTTACATCTGCTCTGTCCATTCAAATCATTCTACAACTAAACTTTACAATAAACCAATTATTCAACATTCAACATCAACTGCCTGTGTCCATGGTTTGAATGATTCCTGGGAAATCCACTTACAGTATGTGGTGTCTACTAGTACATTTGTCAAAAGAGTGAAACAACAGTATATCGCTGACAGTAGAGTAAGATTTGAATTTAATAAGATTCAAGCATTCATGATTGCAAGGTTAACAGAACAAGTTTCAAGCACTCATGATTACTAGGTTAACCCCTTGCTGGATAACAGCTAGATGGACAGACATGTTGAGCAATGTGCTCCTAGTTGAGGGGATGTACAAAAAAACACATTTGTGGTTTCTGTTAATTTATAACCCGACCCTTTATCGACATTTCCAAAATAGACATGTTTGTTTTTTAAGATGTAATCAGAGAACACATTTTATGGTCTATCACTGATGCGCTCAACTGGTATATATGTTTCATCCTAAAGAGATGATTGTTGATGAATGTTTCATTGCAGGTACTCTGTGGTACAGTTATCGTAATATTTCATATACATTTTCAATTAAATGATAAAACATCTTCATTACCTTTCAAACAAGACAATCCAGTTGTCTATGTATTCATTGGAAGATAAGTCATGTGCAACCAAATAGATCGCGACAACCTTTTCACACACACAATATGAGAAGGGTTCACCCATCAGCATCTGCACTAGTGGGCGCTAGATCTTCTGTGCTACTGGATGATACATTTTTTTTGCTCATTTTCTTCTCCTTGGCTCATCAGACTGCACACCAATGTGGTCTTCTGTGGTCTCCTTCAACAGGTTCAACGGCTGCTCCAGGGCACTGTGGCCCCATTCTGACTTTGGCATTCCACAATGCAGTGAGTTACACATCGTTTGCCAGCATTGACTCTGAGCGCAAAAGTGCCACCCTGGCTCTGAGGAACTCGGAGAACTCACTCTTGTCCCCGTTGGCCAAACTGATGCTGTCTTTGCAGATGAAAAAGATGTCTAAACCCAGAAAAGGGCATTGAGAGTGATGAAACCAGCCCGGGCTGACTTGGACAGAGCAGCAGGTCCTTTGAGTGCTGCCTGTCCTACATCCTCAAGACCGTCCACGAGGACATCTATGCCTTTGGCAATGGGCGACATTTCCACTACTGGCTCCGCTCACAAAATCATTCCATAATCCTTCCCAATGTCTCTTCCCTCTGGTTGGTGACCTCATCTAAACACTCCTGGATACTCTTCATATCCTGCATGAAGCTCTGGAGGCCTTCACTGGCTCTCTCTTCTGGCTTGTTGACCACCCCTCTGTTATCGTGGTGACTGCACTGTTTACTCCACTGGTAATCCCCAGAGCCACCCCACCCATGACCAGACCCAGGGACACCCCGGCTGTAACGGGGGCTAGAGCCACACCAATGATGGTTAGGATGCCACTAGTGGCCCCCACTGAGCTCCCAGCAACGCTGGAGATGCTGGAGCCTTTCTTCATCTTGTCCAGCTGGATGGCACAGTCCTCCACATCATCAAGAAACTGAAGCATTCTGTCATGGCAGTCGCTGAACTGGTTGACAAAACCAGATATGGACTTTTGCTGGAATAAGTACACCAGTCTGAAGTTCTGATCATTCCTGAACAACAGAATCGACGAGAAAGGTATTATTATATGTATTATTAATCTGACCCTTGAAGATATTCAAGAATAATTTTTATTTGATCTATTGATAATAAACCAGCCATCAAAATTGATAATTTGCCGTGGTTACTTACCATGAAACGTTTTTGTCATGTGAACAATTTAACAGATGACATTTACTTCCAATTTAGTACTGCCAGGATCATCAAATATCAGTCGTAATTAATATAATGTAAAATGTAAAATAAATACTGTTTATTTTACACTGATAGAAATATAAATGTAAATGAATAGCACTGACATATCTCAGTGTCATCTCAGATCCAGCAGTCTTACTATGTTACAGCAAAACTTCTGGGGGAAGACGAGACAGAGCCTGGGTCCGGAAACCAAAACTGAGGTTACAAGCCAAGAAATCAAGTTTTCCCATCAAGTGACCTAAAATTGAGTTTATGTGGAAAAAATACATCTGTGTATGTGTGTGGACTAGGGCTAAAACTTTGGATCAATAATCAAAAGTCTGATTTGTGAGACCAATCTCAATATGAGCTCATGGATGTGATGCCTACCTGATCACAACAAGTTTCATGACATGTGAAAGGATCCTTTGCACGACCTCATCCGTTACATCCTCAGCAAACTGAACCAATGGATTGATTCTTCTGTGCCCGAAGCCAGTTGTAGTGCTGCTGTGAACGAATCACATTGTGTCATGCATTGTGTGTGATGTGTGTGTGCCAATTATTAGTTAAACATCTGCAGTCAAGTAATCGCCTGATAATGATCCCAGACAGCCTACCTCTTTTCCACAATGGTACAGAGCTTCTCAGTGGTGCGAATGTATCTGTCCAACTCAGTCACGAAGACGGCCACATTGTGGAGGCTTGGATGGAAGAAGGCGCTGGCGTCTCTCTTAAACTGCAGGAGGAGAGGACAGACCAGCCTCGCCGCAGAGATGCTGTCCACAACGCTTTGGAGGCTGATCCCATGTAGAGACAGCTTCAGAACCTCGTCTCCGCCCGTGACACATGCAGAGACGTGGAGGCTAGCTTCTCCAACACATCCAGGAAATAGGTAAGCTCCTCCACCCCTTTCAGGGTGTTTTTCAACACAGTAGCCAGCTCTGTCTCCACCAACTTGCGTTTACCCCTGAACGCCACCTACTTTCCTAACCCGCCTGGCGCCTCACACCCTGGGCAACTCCGGAGAAGTAGAGGGTCCAGCCCCTCTCCAGGAGTTTGGTTCCAGACCCGGTGCTGTGCGTGGAGGTGAGCCCAACCATATCTAGTTGGTACCGCTCCACCTCCCGCACCAGCTCCGGCTCCTTCCCCGCCAGTGAGGTGACGTTCCACGTCCCTAGAACCAGTCGGCGATGACGGGGATCCGCACGCCCAGGACCCCGCTTTTGCCTACCGCCCGGTATACAATGCACCCGACCCCAATGACTCTCACTGCAGGTGGTGAGCCCACAGGGAGGTGACTCCACGTTGTCTTTTCGGGCTTGGCCCGGCCGGGCCCCGTGAATCCAGGTCCGGCCACCAGACGCTCGCCGACGAGCTCCCCTCCCAGGTCTGGCTCCAGAAGGGTGCCCCGGTTTCCCTTGTCCGGGCGAGGTGAGTGTTCTTTCCGGGAGTCTTTTCATGGGGTCTTTGAATGGGGGGCTAAACCTTTGGATCAATAATCAAAAGTCTGATTTGTGAGACCAATATCAATATGAGCTCATGGATGTGATGCTGATCACAACAAGTGTCATGACATGTGAAAGGATCCTTTGCACGACCTCATCCGTTACATCCTCAGCAAAGTGAACCAATGGATTGATTCTTCTGTGCCCGAAGCCAGTTGTAGTGCTGCTGTGAACGAATCACATTGTGTCATGCATTGTGTGTGATGTGTGTGTGCAAATTATTAGTTAAATATCTGCAGTCAAGTAATTGCCTGATAATGATCCCAGACAGCCTAACTCTTTTCCACAATGGTACAGAGCTTCTCAGTCGTGTGAATGTATCTGTCCAACTCCGTCACGAAGACGGCCACATTGTGGAGACTTGGACGGAAGAAGGCGCCGGCGTCTCTCTTAAACTGCAGGAGGAGAGGACAGACCAGCCGCGCCACAGAGATGCTGTCCGCAACGCTTTGGAGGCTGATCCCATGCAGAGACAGCTTCAGAACCTCGTCTCCGCCCGTGAACACGAGCAGAGACGTGGAGGCTAGCTTCTCCAACGCATCCAGGAAATAGGTAAGCTCCTCCAGCCCTCTCAGTGTTTTTCAACACAGTAGCCATCTCTGTCTCCACCACCTTGCGTTTACTTCCTGAACGCCACATACTCCTGAAGAATTTACCTTTACCTTTATCTGTAGCACTGAAGACATGGCCAATACCAACGTTCAGTCGTTTCACCCTTTCTTGGATGTCTCTCATCAGGTCCATTTCTGTCTCCCTCTGAAGAACCCATTTAGATTTTTTGTTACAGAAGTCGGTCACGGTGTCAATGTGGTCCAGTGTCTCAGAGACATAGGACTGCAACGTCTCCAATGTCTTTTGTCTGAATATAAAGAACAAAATGAACATTTGGTCAAAAGCAAACAGCAAGCAGGACATGTTCACAATCATTTCCTCCAATTCTACAAAAAAGTACCACATAGACTAAATGGTGACATGAAGTAAGTATTGTTTATTCTAACTTTTTAGTCTCATAAAAAATAACAAGAAGCTGGCTGAATGTTATATCTGAAAGTGAGACATACCTGAGGTTCTTCATCGTGCTCGATTACTTGTGTCTCCTTCTTCACTAGAAATTGCACCCAAGAATAAATATCAACAGTTAAATGCAACACGCAGCTCAACACAGGACGCGGTCAGGTTCTTCTATCCGTTGTTGTGATAATGACGTCACGTGTTGTTTGGCCTCCCTGTGGCCCCAGAATCTACAATGATGACACAATTATCGATTTTTTGCAAAGCAAACAGGAATTAGTTATTTAGTTTTCATGATTGTAACTTCATTAAAAATGTGTAACTCACTGTAAGTAACAAATACCAACAATCGTATTTCATGTTATGTTGTGTTTTTTAGTGCGCTATTACTTTCTATAATGAACAGAACATTTTGAAAGCTTGAACACTGTATTTTTCTCTTTTGTCCCAGGGGTCGAATGAGCCCCTCTGACAAAACAACCACAGCAAGAAACCACCTCTGAGCACGACGTTTTACACGTTTTCACATTTAATCGGACTACCACAGTCCCATCTGTAATTACATTTTAGAGATCCATACTTATTATGGATAGTGCAGTGGAGAATACAATTGGAATGATAGGAGAAATGGTGATAACTTATTAGTACGAAAAAACTAAATGTAAAATATCTTTAATTCCTTAAAGAGTAGGCTATACGTGGCCGTTTTAACATTTAATAGGTAGACTGGATATATCAAGGAAGATACGTGTAAACAATATAAAGTCAGAAAAGCAACAACAGTGATGTTTGATCAGTTCAGGCGCCATAATAACAAGACAGCAGGTCAGCTGCAGCACATTATGATCAACAACGCACTCAGGCCTGCCAGTGCGGACGCAGTTTATTACCACTTTATTGCCAAAGTTTGTGTGCGACTGCCGGCCTAATTGTCAAATTGTGCAAATTTCATCCACTAAGTCTTCTCAATGACATCCATAGTCTGTGGACTGTTTAAGTCTGGAACTCTTAATACAATTTAGATTAAAAAGAAAATGAAATATCAATTCATCAGCCATTTCTATGGGGAAGTAGCAGTCCCCTTGCCAAAAAACCCCAACGTATTAGATGTATGCTTATTACATCATGTTTGTCCCGAGTGGGGGCAGGTATGAGCATCTTTACCAAACTTCATCATGGGCCAGATGGCCAGATACACAAATGCACTTTGGAAACACGTTAACTTGTTAAGAAAAATCTTAACATTCCAATACAAATTCTAAATTTTTTAATACGATTGGCGAAATGATGTCATAGGTGCTGGTATTTTCAAATAGATAATAAATCAATGTTCCATTTCCAGTCTGTATTTTTAATAGAGATGCACAGTGGGTTATACATAAAGGATGTGACGTGACAACAGTTTGATAATCATCTTGTTATTTACAAATGTCAATCACAGGGTGTATCGCAGGTTTACCTAAAACGGCCTCAAAGTACAGGAAGTACAGGACAGGCTCCCATGGTTGGACCAGGACCTGGGGAACTGAGGCCCCGACTGACTAATTGTAGAGTACGCACAAAAAACCCCATTGCTCCAGATTCCAGAAGACTCGACTCACATCCAGAATAGATGAAGTTTTAGGACACATATTTCATGAAAACTATTCATCTCTATAGGGGCGGTGAATTGCTGAAACATGCACACCTCAGTGGCTCCTGCACTTTTCTAATGGAATCAGCCATGTTGTGTATGTAGCTTCTGTTAGCATAGCCATGTCGAGGTTGCGGGTGAAAAAAAGAAGAAAAGAAATAAAAACATTTGGACACTGACAAATTCGGTCAGCCATATTGCCAATAATGGTCGTGGGGGGAGGGGGGAGGGGGACAGGCCAATTCAGGACAAATGCTCGTTCGCGTTCACTTAAGAACCGCGCAAGTGAACTGAATGGTCGTCGTGGGAAAGTGGTCTTCCAAGGTAGACACGTTTCGCCCGCGACACACGAGATCCGCCAACCAGCCAGTCACCGCCGCCGTCCTCCTCCTCCTCCTCCTCCTCGACGCGACCCCCGTCACCAAGTCTCCATCCCCGTGTTCAGGCGGTGGCGTCCTCGCCAGCGGGCCCTCTGTCCACGTGGATGTGCTGCTTCGGGCCCCGTAACTCAGTTCCCAGTGGACCTTTTACCTTCAGTAATAACAGGAAAATAAAAAGGAGTGACGTAAGAAAGGTTTAAGCTTCGTCATCCACCCGGTAGCTACTGACCAGCTCATGGTTACATTAGACGTGTGTGTGTGTGTCTTTATTCTTCTAATCTATATGAACAGTAGGCATTATAGCTACATTGATAAACCACAAAACCAGCATAGCACTGCTGCCCCCACCTGGCCGGAGACCGGTACTGCACCAGTCACCCGTGCAGTACCAAATACAAAACCCCGACATAAACAGGAAGTTTGAGCGCGGCCGGAGGTCAACGTACCCATGGCCGTGGCTGTGACTCCCTCGTCCTCTGCGTAGCTCATCAGCAGACTCCTCTGCCGGTCAGTCAGCGTCCTGCATGGGAACACAACGTAACGTGACGCTACTCAACTACTTCTAGAATATAATAATATAATAATAAGTGGACCAGCTCTTTACCCTCGCAGGGTTGTTGGGGGGGCATGGGAGTTTGCCCATCCAGTCTACATGTGCTTTGTGGACTTGGAGAAGGCCTATGACCGTGTGGTGAAGAGGGAGCTGAGCCGGAAGGCGAAGCTTTCGATTTACAGGTCCATCTACGTTCCAACCCTCACCTATGGTCACGAGCTTTGGGTAGTGACCGAAAGAATGAGGTCGCGGATACAAGCGGCCGAAATGAGTTTCCTCCGCAGGGTGGCTGGGCTCAGCCTTAGAGATAGGGTGAGGAGCTCAGACATCCGGAGGGAGCTCGGAGTAGAAGCCGCTGCCTCTCCGCATCGAAAGGAGTCAGCTGAGGTGGGCGCCTCCCTTTGGAGGTTTTCCGGGCACGTCCAACTGGGAGGAGACCCCGGGGCAGACCCAGAACCCGCTGGAGAGATTATATATCTCATCTGGCCTGGGAACGCCTCGGGATGCCCCAGGAGGAACTAGAAAGCGTGGCTGGGGAGAAGGAAGCCTGGGGGGCCCTGCTTAGCCGGCTGCCACCGCGACCCGGCCCCGGATAAGCGGACGATAATGGATGGATGGATGGATGGATGGATGGATGGATGGATGGATAATAACGGCAACTGGCCTCATTAACCTGACCCGGGGCCCCCACTGATCCCACCCTCCATACTACACGTTATGTTTAACGTCAACTCCTGGGACATCATCATCCAGAGAGTGGGCAACAAGCTGTTCTTCGACAAGAGGGACAAACTCTGACTTGGTACGTCAACGCAGCTCCAGGACCTCTCGTAGTTCACTGAACGGGGCCTTGCATGAGAGCCCTATTTTCCCATTCGCTGGGCAGAAGATGAATTGCACCATAAAACAAATGACCCCAGGACACAACTCTTAATTTACTTTTGGCTGCTACAGAATGCAGCTTACATAAATTATGTTTGGAAAGGCAGGCAATTAAAAATAAGTTGAGCGCTGCGTAATCTCAGGACGCTAGTAAAATAGAAATGCAAACGCAAAAATGAAATTTGCCATGATAGCATTATTGTATGTTCGTACGTTCTGGCACTTTAGAATAGCATTTGGCATTGTGTTGCGTCTTGGCTTATCATTTTATTCTAGCATGTTCTTGGATGTTCTTATGGCACTTAAAATAGTACTTAGCATTGTGTAGCATCTTATCCTAGCTACCTCGCTGTTCTTAATGTTATTTTACCATCTTATCCTAGCTATCTTGCAGTTCTAAACCTAGTAACCTGGGGTGGGTACTCCGTTAATTTGTGGTTCTGATGGGGGGGGGGGGGGGGTGCTCCGTTAATTCGCAGTTCTGATGGCGGGGGGGGGTGCTCAATATTCACTTGTACTTGAGCACAGTATCGGACCGATACCGAATACTGGTATCGGTATCGGAGCATCCCTAGTTTACGCAATAGTTTTTTTCATTCGGTCGTTTTAAACCGAGTGTTTCTTCCTCAGGGCGGAGAGCGCCACAAGTTCCCCAACCCCAATCCTTTTGTGGAGGAGGACATGGACAAGAGTGAGGTGGCGTCTGTGGCCTACAGGTGCGTACTGTACCTGTAGGCCATACTTGAGATTTCTCTTCCCTGTCATATCACTATTCAGCGTGCACCTGCTCGTACCTGTCGCTTGTTTACATCCTCCACTACTGCTCAGTTCTCTGTTGCCTATAATAATGAAATTGGGGCTGATTTGGAGCCCTCAGGTGGTTTTAATATTGAGGAATTACACTCCAAATTTTCTTCCATCTGTTTAAACATCCTTGACTCCATCACTCCTCTTAAGGCCAGGGGCACTAAACCTAAATCTGAGCCATGGTTAAACGACATTACTCGTGCTGCCCGACAGGAGTGTCGAAGAAAGTGGAAGTGGAAGAAAGACAAGCTTCAGGTGTTTTATGATATTTTAAAGGAAAGCTGGTGTAAATATCAGGAAACTGTCAAAGCCCAGAAAACTGAATATTTTGCTGACATTGTTGCAAAAAACTGTGATAAGCCCCGTGTTTCATTTAGTACTCTTAACTCTGTTCTTAACCCCCCCAAATCCAGTTGTTTAGAAGCGTCTTTTAAAACTTGTGAAACCTTTTTAAAAAAAAAATTGTTTATGAATTTAAGCGTCCCTTAAAGCACATATTTCTCTCCCTTCTTATGACCCTTCTATTCCTTTCACTTGCATTGTTGTTTTTTGTAAATTCGAGCCTGTGTCCCCTTTCTGACCTGAAGAAAATAACTGCTCAAATGAAACCCTCAGGCTCCCCCTCTGATGCTCTTCCCCCTCGCTTTTTCAAAGAAGTCCGGGATACTATTGGACCGTATATCCAAATTTTAATAAACAGCAGCCTGACATCAGGTGATGTACCAGTATGTCATAAACATGCTGTGGTGCAGCCCTTGATCAAGAAGCCTGGTCTGGATGCCTCTGTTCTTTCTAATTTTAGACCCATCTCTAAACTTCCTTTTCTTTCTAACATTTTGGGAGAAAGTACTTTACAGCTTTACAGTTGCAGTCTTTTCTAGATGCACATGGCATTTTCGAGTTTTTCCAATCAGCTTATAAAGCCCTTCACAGCATAGAATCTGCCCTCTTAAGGGTTTTTAATGATGATTTATTAGCTGCTGACTCTGGGGACTCTGTCATTCTTGTGCTTTTGGATCTTACAGCTGCTTTTGATACATCCTCATCTCTCGCCTAGAGCATTATGTTGGTATAAAAGGTACTGCTCTAGAGTGGTTAAGGTCCTATCTGTCTGACAGAAGCTTCTGTGTAAGCCTTGGTGAATGTTTCTCCTCCTCTGCCCCCCTCCCGTGCGAGGTCCCCCAAGGTTCGATCCTTGGGCCCCTTCTTTTCGCTCTCTATCTGCTCCCCTTTGGTCCTATTATTAAAAAACATGGCATCTCGTTCCATTTCTATGCAGATGATTCCCAAATATACCTGCCTCTGAAACGCAACAACCCAAACTCCCTTAGAGCCGTGCTAGAGTGCCTCAGGGATATCAAAGCTTGGCTGGCTTTGAATTTTTTGAATTTTAATGACAGCAAAACTTAAGTCATTTTGTTTGGACCTAGTGGACCCCCTGACCTTGGCCCCCTCGACTCCCTTGTCAAACCCATAGTTACCAACCTGGGGGTAAAAATTGACAGTGAGTTAAAGTTGGACAAACAGATCAACTCGGTGGGTCAGGTCTAGCTTTTTCCAGCTAAAGCAGCTCTCTAAGGTCAAGCCTTTCCTCTCTTTCAAAAACCTTGAGATAGTCATACATGCATTTATCTCTACCCGTCTGGATTATTGCAACGCCCTGACACTATTGTACGCTGGTGTCAGCAAGGCCTCGCTGTCACGTTTACAGTTGGTACAGAACGCTGCTGCTAGGTTTCTGACAGGGACACGGAAGCGGGAGCATATTACGCCAGTCCTTGCCTCCATTCACTGGCTTCCTGTGAATTTTAGAATCGATTTTAAGATTTTAATGTTTGCATATAAAGCCCTCAATGGACTGGCCCCACAGTATCTGTCTGACCTCCTGCACCTGTACGCACCACCACGGTCTCTGAGGTCGGTGGACCACTCTCTCCTCACTGTTCCCAAGGCTAGACTGAAACAGAGGGGGGACAGGGCTTTCGCCGTCGTGGCCCCCCAACTCTGGAACGAGTTGCCTTTGCACATCAGGCTTGCCCCCACACTACCCATTTTCAAGTCCCACCTCAAAACGCATCTATTTTCCCTGGCGTTTAGTAGTTTTGTGTTTTTCAAATAGTTTTGACTCAATGTAAAGCACTTTGGGTCAACGTCGTTGTTTTTAAATGTGCTATATAAATAAAGTTGTATTGGATTGGATTGTACCGCCCTCTGCTGGATCACTGTTGCAACTCCTACAATGCACTATATTTAGCCCAGTCAAAGTCAAAGTGTACTTTATTGTCAATCAGACCATGCAACACGTAATTACACAGAGGATCGAAATTGCGTTTCCCCATACTCCAAAATGTGCAAGTAATATTTAAAACACACGACATATAACATAATAGTGCAAAAGACAACACAATAAACACAACATATACAGACAGACAGTGGACATATACAATTTTACAGAGTATTCACAGTGTGCCAGAGTGTAGTCAATTTTGAGGTATGTTATTGAGGTGCAGTAATAAGAAGGTGCAATATAGTAAGTGCAGTATAGAGCATGGGGATACATATGTATAACATGGGGATACATATGTATTGTAAACATGTTGATATTATGCATATAAAGGGCAGAGTACAGACAGAGTTTAAATTATTTAAATAGTCAGTTGGTCTTTGTGAGTGCAGGGGTTGTCATGTTCATGGAATTTTCTTGAGTGAGTTGAGTAGTCTGATGGCCTGTGGGAAAAAGCTGTTGCTGAGTCTGGTAGTCTTGCACCGCATGCTGCGGTAGCGCTTGCCAGATGGTAGGAGGGTGAACAGTTTGTGTGCTGGGTGGGTGGGGTCTTTGGTGATATTGGTGGCTCTCTTGCGGCAGCGGGACGGGTACAGGTCCTGGATGGATGGTTGGGCTGTTCTTGTGATCTTCTCTGCTGTCCTCACCACCCTTTGTAGGGCTTTCTGGTCAGCAGCAGGGCAGCTGCCATACCAGACTGAGAGGCTGCTGGTGAGGATGCTCTCAATAGCACCCCTGTAAAAGGTGGTGAGGGCAGAAGGGGGGAGGTCAGCTCTCCTCATCCGGCGAAGGAAGTGGAGGCGTTGCTGTGCCTTCTTGACTAGGGAGGTGGTATTGGTGGACCATGTCAGGTCGTCTGATGTGCACTAGGGGTGGGAATAATAATCGATTCTTCGATGCATCGCGATTCTCTCCAGAACGATTCCGAATCGATTCAGATAAGTTAATAATCGGAATTTAATTTTTTTTATTAGTTTGCCTGCTGCAACATTCTGTTCGCTTGCTGCAGAGCGCTACAGAAAACTCTCCTTTCTGCCTGCCGGTTCTCTGCTATACACGCATGCGCACCAAACACATGTGCGAGTTGTTTATATACCGTAATTTCCGGACTATAAGACGCATCTGAATATAAGCCGCACCAGCTAAATTTGAGGGAAAATACAGATTGTTCCATATATAAGCCACACCCGACTATAAGCCGCAGGTGTTTTAATGTTTAATTGCCGTATATAAGGGTTCCTGCTACCACGGAGGGGATTGTCGGGACAGAGCTGACTGTTTGGTAACGCAAAGCATCCCATTTATTAACATTTGGGAAACACAATAAATCTTTCAATCAAACAATCAAACTTTCACATCTTTGACATGAACAGCATTCGTGCAGTACACAAATAATACAACGGTGCGCTCCCAGCGCACGTCCTGTAGTCATAGTAGTAGTGCAGTATAACAAAAAACAAAGCTTACAGCACTTGACGAGGCAAAAAATGTTAAATGGCTAAATTTAATTCGTTTTTAAAAGTGCTTGCCTGTAACACGGCAGTAAAGGTGCAGTAACACGGCTGCTTAAAAAAATAACCAGCATCTTTTCCCAAAAGTGCCAACACAGCAGTAAAGGTGCAGTAACGCAGCCGTTTACTGTATCAAAACAACAAGCCCGTTATACCAGAAAAGTCAGCCATTACCCCGTGTCATCGTCTTCCTCCTGCGTACTAAAACCACCGAAGTCCTCTTCGTCGGTCCATAATGAGGGTGTGTGCATGAACACTTTCTTGGCGCAAACTGTCTCGCTCTCCTACTATCTGTCTCGCTCTCGTGTTTTGCTCTCGTTACCTGGCGCGAACTGTCTGTCTCGCTCTTGCGCTTCCTTGATAGTGCGCCCCTGGTGGCCTCTGAGTAGCAAAGTATATACATATTTTTTTAAATCACGCATGGAAATGTACATAAAAAAATTGTTGCATCGAGTTGCATCGAGATGCATCGATAATCGGTTTAGAATCGAATCGTTGACCTCTGAATCGGAATCGAATCGAATCGTGAGGTGCCAAGAGATTCCCACCCCTAATGTGCACCCCCAGGAACTTGGTGCTTTTTCACAGACTCCACTGCACTGCCATTGATGGTGAGTGGGGTGAGTGGTGTGTGTTTCTTCCTGAAGTCCACAGTTATTTCTTTTGTTTTGTTTACATTGAGGTGTAGATTGTTGGTGTCACACCAGTTGATGAGTTGGTGTACCTCCTCTCTGTAGGCTGAGTCGTCGTCGTCGTCGGTCGCTGATGAGGCCCACCACTGTTGTGTCATCGGCGAACTTGATGAAGTGGTTCGAATTGTGTCTGGCACAACAGTCATGTGTCATCAGTGTGAACAGCAGAGGGCTCAACACACATCCCTGGGGGACCCCGGTGTTCATGATGGTGGTCTCTGAGGAGTTTTTGCCAACTCTTACTGTCTGTGGTCTGTCTGTAAGGAAGTCCAATAGCCAGTTGCATAGTGGAGTGCTGATGCCTATTTCGCCGAGTTTATTCACCAGGTGTTGGGGGATGACTGTGTTGAAAGCGGAGCTGAAGTCGATGAACAGCATCCGCACGCAACTGTTTTTGTTTTCCAGATGAGCCAGGCATAGGTGGAGTGCTGTTGCTGATTGTTGATCTTGGCATCATCAGTGGATCGTTTGGGTCGGTATGCAAACTGGAATGGGTCAAGTGTAGTGGGGAGACTGGATGTTATATGAGCCTTGACCAACCTTTCAAAGCACTTCATCATGATGGGTGTGAGTGCTATGGGCCGGTAGTCGTTCAGTGTTGAGGCTGGGGATTTCTTGGGTAGCGGTATGATGGTGGTGGCTTTGAAGCAAGCTGGTATGATGGCTTGGCTCAGAGAGGTGTTGTAGATGTTCGTGAGAACATCTGTGAGTTGGTCAGCACAATCTCTGAGCACACGCCCCGGTATGTTGTCAGGACCTGCAGCTTTTCTGGGATTCACCTTGAGTAGGGTCCTCCGCACATCAGCTGGGTCCAGGTGAAGTGTTTCATTGTCCGGGCAGGGAGGGGCTTTTGTTGGTGGTGTTCGCACTGGGTGGAATGTACACAGCTGTGATGTTGATGGCTGTGAATTCCCTTGGCATGTAGAATGGTCGGCATTTAATTGTTAGAAATTCTATATCCTCAGAAGAGTGGCTTGAGACAATTTTGGCATTTGTACACCAGTTGTTATTGATGAAAATGCATACACCACCTCCCCGAGATTTACCGCTGAGAGCATGACTCCTGTCCGCCCGGAATGTTGTTAGTCCGTTCCACCTGAATGGCGTTATTAAGCCACGTCTCTGTGAGGATGATGGCGTTGCAGTCTCTCACCTTTCTTTGTGTAGTTAAATCCAGTCTGAGGTAATCCATTTTGTTTTCCAGCGAACGAACATTGGATAGCAGAATAGAGGGAAGTGCAGGTCTGTAGGGGTTAGCATTTAGCCTGGCGCTGATACCCGCTCGAGTGCCCCGCTTGCTAGGTCTAGCACACCTCTTGCGGTGCATGCTAGGTCTCTCACACCGCTTAATTTATTTATTGTCAGTTTATGCCTGATTGTGCAGCATCCTTGGGTGATTTGAAAGGCGCTTACACACAAAATGTTCAGATTTACAACACTGTCTTAAGTGGGTATTTGTTATCTTTGAGAATTATTTTACAATTGATTAAAAAAAATAATAAAAAATGTGTTAATGTTCTGAGTACCCCCCGCACTCCTTCAAAGTACCTCTAGGGGCACAAGTAGGCCCATTTGAGAACCACTGTTCTAGTTAATGCAGAGACACGCAACACAAAGACACAATTGGCAAGCGCGCAACAAACTGCTGAACGTCCATAACACCCAACAGTTCTGTAGCTCAGTGCTGCAGTGTCAGTACCGTAGCATCCGGCGGTAAAGAGCCAGCTAGCATCACGGTGACTCCTTAATAACGCCACCCCTCCATCCAGGTACCGCCGCTGGAAGCTCGGGGAGGACATCGACCTGATTGTCCGCTGCGAGCACGATGGCATGATGACCGGGGCCAACGGGGAGGTGTCCTTTGTTAACATCAAGACCCTCAACGAGTGGGACTCCAGGTTGAGTGGGGTGGGGGGAGCTGACATAGTCTATGCGGAGACGCAGTTGTAAACATGAGGCTCACTGAAGTAGATCAGATAGACGCTCCACCGTAAGTACTTCTGCTAAGAAAATGGAGTCACTTACTTGTGTGACAGCACATTACTTTCATCAGCGCCCCCTATCAGAAATGCATGAAATGGAAGCGCAGGTCCTGAGCAGCACTGCAACGGCGTGGACTGGCGCAAGAAGCTGGACTCTCAGCGGGGAGCCGTGCTGGCCACCGAGCTGAAGAACAACAGCTACAAGCTGGCCCGCTGGACCTGCTGCGCCCTGCTGGCCGGATCAGAGTACCTCAAGCTGGGGTGAGGACAAAGCCCCGCCCTGCCGCCCCCTGAACCTCCCAGAGCTCCAGGGGCGCACCGCTGCCCCCGAATGTAGGGATGGCTGGAGTCTTTGCATAGCTAGCTTACTGCTAGCTTCTCTTGCGTTGCGATAATGATAGCTGCTCTTCAGCCGGAAAAGATATGATTTATATATATATATATATATATATATATAAAATTTACTTTTGGTGATCTGGTCAATCCATAGGATCACTGCCTCTACATATAATACACACATAATTTCTCAGTATTTATAACGGTCGCGCTGTCCAACTGTATGTGATTACGTTAGCTTGCAGGAAATGGCAATTCAAGGTTATTTAACCGCAAAAACATTTTCTCAGCGTTCATATTGGAGGTAATGCCTCCATGATGGTTCTCTCGAACCAAAAAGGAACTCAATATTTCCGCGTGTTGTTGTTGTTGTTGTTGTGGTGATCGGCCAGGTACGTGTCCCGCTACCACGTGAAGGACTCTGCCCGCCACGTGGTCCTGGGCACTCAGCAGTTCAAGCCCAATGAGTTTGCCAGCCAGATCAACCTGAGCATGGAGAACGCCTGGGGAATCCTGCGCTGCGTCATCGACATCTGCCGCCGCCTCGACGAGGGCAAGTACCTCATCCTCAAGGACCCCAACAAGGTGAGGACAACACTGGGCACTCTCTCTCTCTCGTGTTCTCTCTCCGTTTCCATCTTTGTCTTTTTGTTAATCCCTCTGTCTGACTATCTCTCTCGCTCGTTCTGTCTCTCTCTCGCTCTCTGACTCTCTTGCTCTCTCTCTGTGTCTGACTATCTCTCACTCATTCTGTCTCTCTTGCTCTCTCGCTCCTCCCTCTTTCTCTCTGTGTCTGACTATCTCTTCCTCTCTCTCGCTCATTCGGTCTCTCGCTCTCTTTCTCTGGCTGACTATCTCTCTCCTTCACTCTCACTGATTCTCTCATTCTGTCTCTCTTGCTCTCACTCGTTCTGTCTGTCTCTGTCTCTCTCTCTCGCTCTCATTCTGTCTCTCTCACTTTAGCTCTTTCGCTCGCTCTGTCTTCCTCCTTCCCCAATGGGTATAACATTAAAATCACAGCTTAGAAGTGCATCCTGCCAGCTCTGCAACAGCAAAAACTAGTTGCTATGGATGGTGAGTCTGCAAACCATGAGGAACGGGTTTGCAATTTAGGCCTTGGTGGAAAAGGGGGCTTAGGGTTATCTGACTATCAGTCTCTCATTCTGCCTTTCCATCTCACTCTCTGGGTCTACCACCTCACTGTCTGGCCGCCATCCGTCTCATCCACTCCTGTCAGTCTCTCTGAAGTGTTAAGTCTGTATGTCACACAAGTCAACCGCCGTCTCTCTGGTTTGTCCGTCGACAGCAAGTGATCCGTGTCTACAGCCTCCCCGACGGCACCTTTAGCTCCGACGAGGATGAGGAGGAGGAGGAGGAAGAGGAGGACGAGGAGGAGGAAGGTGAGATTGGGGGCGTCACTGCGCCTCACCTCTATAGCAAGGAGTCTGAGTAAAAGGCATGGTCCATCGTGCCCTGGCCAACACCAACTTGCAGTTTTGTGCAGTATATACCTGGGCTGTCAATCCATTTAATATATTTAATTGTGATCAATCTTATGACTGTCTATAGAAAATTGCTAATTAACACATTTATGATTTTAACCACAACAATATATTGTCCTTTTTATTTCCCCCTAGATGATGAGAACTGAGCCATGGAGACTTTTCCAGCGACCAAAGTTCACCTCTGTTTCCGCCGTGCTCAGAAACGCTTGCCTCCCTTTTAAAAAAGAAACAAATTAAAGAGATATGAAAGATTGGACAACCGTTTATTTGTCATTTGTTCCCAAGTGTCAGTGTTTGGTCCATAGCCTGAAAAAAATAAGCAAGTTAGTCCTGTGGCGGTCGGGCCGTGTCCCACATGAGCCCCAAGTCCATGTCACCGACACGCTCCTGAAATATCCGGTCAAACCGCTCGCTTTGGGCCACGGTGAAGATGTTCTTCCAGTCGCCGATCTTGCCTATGACAAAGAAACGTATTTTGACCTGTTGGCTTTCAGCTCAAAAGTGATAATAGGACACCAGGTTGTCTTTTGGGTTCCGCATCACATAGATGATCTGCCAAGAGAAAGGGTCAAAGGTCACACACAGCTATAGGTTGCTTTTGCTGTTTACTTGTCCATTTTGCCTAATTTGCCTATTTTGCTCATATTTCTCATTCTTAAAAATGCTCCTTTTCTGTAAAGACTGTAAATAGTGTGGATATTCTGATTCTCTCCCTTCAATTGTGTTATTTGTGATATTTATATTGTTCGGTTGCACATTGGGCATTGCCACTTTTTAATTTCATTGCATATCCTGTATGTGTATGTGACAATTACAATTTTGGAATCTTGAATCCCGAACCAGTCAGGGAAGAGATGCCCTGATTGTCACTAATAGGATTGCTATGACTTTTCAAACAAACAACACTCAAATACAAGCTCATACATCGAGATTGCAGGCCGCTGCTACGGTGGTAGGATAGGGGCCTCTTTCACATGCCTCAGATTATTTTAAGGTTGGTCGGCCACAGCACAGGAGAGTTACACCAATAAACTCACACTTAGCGATGGGATCAAGTTGCCCGGCCCACAATCACTGTGGTCTGTCTTGTTCTTTTAATGACATGCAACCACAAATGTCTCTGTTCGAGTCGAGGGGTTGGTGTCTTTGACGATGGAATACGGTAAAAAAGAAGTCCATCCTTTTTGCCATTCCTGTAAGTTTCCACTCTCACCACCAATCATTCAATCGATCATCTCATCAGCCACATCACCTCCACCTGTTTCCCCATCAATTACCCTTCCTATATAAGATCCACACACTCCTCGCCAGATTGTAGCTTCGCAAATGTACGCAAATCTCTCCAGCAATTCCCAGATCGATTACCCGTTGCTGACCCTGCCTCTCCCCGACCTTCCTGCCTCGTCTGACTCCCAGAGTACACCAAAGCCTTCTGTCCCCGACCTCGATTCCTGTCCACCCATACCTGTGGCTGTTTGGTGAATCTCCACCTCGACCTCGCTTCCCAACTTCCTGATCATCTGCCCGTCTCCCATCCGCCTGCCTGCTACTTCTCGGTACCTCCGCCCAGCTGATTACCCACCCGGCTCTGGACCTGTGTAACGGTCACACATGTCTTGGATATCGCCACTAGGGGCGCACCTCATTGTATAAAACTCTTACCTCGTTAAGTTTCGTTTGCGTCACTTCCGACTATATACCTAGTGGAGAGCACGTGGTCTCTCCACTTGTAACAAAGGTAGGTGGGGTGGTGTAGGCCAGGTGTGTGCTCAGGACAGCAACGGCACACGACACGATACAACTCCGTGAAACCATTTACTATGAACGGGTCCAACGGTACAGGTCAGGTCTCCAACACACACAGAACGGAATAACATAACATACACGCATATAATGATATAACGCACCCGGCGACTTTACACCCCACTCCCATTCGGGGTTAGGGTTATTCAGGGTTAGTGTTAGGGTGCTGCATTTGGGTCCTAAACACACCCGTTACAAAGACATTTTGTCCATGTTTGTTAGACAAATTTGCTAAAATCTCTACAGTGACGTAGTTGTGATGTAAACTCCAGAGTGGTCTATTTCTTGAGGTGTTTTTGTATTTTCTTTAGGTACACCAACTATGCATGTGGAGGCACTGCATGCACCATCGGGCACTTTTCATTTATAATCGTTGGGTTAAGTCTAGTTGTCAGACCAGAGGTCATCTTTAGGGTGGCTGTATCAGGATGTTGTTACATATTAATCATTTAGCTAAAGTATATGTAATCAAGTTTATTTATATTTCGGCACCATTCAAACACAAGGCAATTCATAGGAAAACAAGAGAAGTAGAAATGTAAAATACAATACAGAAAGAAAACGATGTCAAATAAACATATAAATACAAAATATAAGAAGGAGATATGTAAAGTTTTGAGCCCTGATTTAATGGAATAAACTGTATGATAGTCGGTGCATTGTTCTTCAAAGTTCTTCATAGGCCAGTTGGCCTTTACCTAAACATACTAATGCATTTCTTTAATTGGAGTAGATTGATGGTAAGGAATCAAACATAGCTATGCATTTGCTATTTTCTTGCTATTAACTACATTTACATTTACATTTAGGGCATTTGGCAGATGCTTTTATCCAAAGTGACTTACAAAGTGTAGAAGTAGATTGATAGATGTCAATAAGACATCCCCGTTGCTACTGTATGACACATTTATTTTCACTCATTTGTTTTACCTCCATTGGATCCAGCTGCACACCAGGTTCCATGTTCTTACTCGATAGATAGAGCAATGACCGGTTTAGGATACTTTGGCCCCTTTCTGATTCTAGCATTCCCTGGTTCAGGGACTCATGCATCTGCTGCCATGTCTCAATATCTGTGGACAAATGTTTTGCCCTGTCTCTGAGGAATTTGGAGACCTCACTTTTGCCCCCTTTGGCCAAACTGACACTGTCTTTGTAAATGGTATAGATGTCAATACCAAGGGATGCAAGAATGGGGAGATTTTCAAGAACATTGGTCAAGATTTCTGGGGTTAATTCCTGTCCTACATCTGGCACAAGATCCTGAACAATGCCGTCAATTTCATCACTACATTTTTTGATGGCTTTTAGTACAGTGAAAAGATCAGCATAATTAATGCCAAATGTCTCTTCCCTTTGGTTGGCGACCTCGTCTAGACAATCCTGGATACTCTTCATGTCCTGCAGCAAGCCCTGGATGCCCTCGCTGGCTTTCTTCTGCTGCACTGTATTGACTGTTATTTCTGTCACTGTGGTGACTACGGTGTTTACACCACTGGTAATTCCCAGACCTGCCCCAACCGCAGTCAGACCCAGAGACAGCCCAGCTGTAACAGGGGCTAGAGCCAGACCCACCGCGGCTAGGACCCCACCAATTGCCCCCAGTGAGTTCCCAGCAACTTTGGAAATATTGGAGCCAAACTTCATATTGTCCAGCTGGATGGCACTGTCCTCGATATCATTTAGAACCTGAAGCATTCTTGGATGGTGCTCGCAGAATTTGTCGATGAAGCCAGACACAGACTTTTCCTGGAATAAGTACACCAGTCTGAAGTGTGGATCCATCCTGAACAATAGAATCGGGAAAGTTTATTATTCGTCAGACCCTGGAAGATAATAACAATAACAATGAACACTTTCTATGTTTATTGAGGTAAGGTACCAGACTACCGTATTGTTAATCAATAAAAATAAAACAAGCCAAATATCTAAATAACAAAATTAATTGGGGAAAACTAAAGCGTTTATGATCAAGACATGATCTTGGTCATGCAAGCGATGCTTCCCTTACCTGATATCAGAAAGCTGGTTGACATGGGAAATTATGCTTCCCATGGCATCCTCCGTGATAAGCTCTGCAAGCTGAACCAATGGCTGCTTAACTTCTTTGTGCCTAAAGCCAGTTGTGGAGCTGTGAAGGACATAGTTTTTCTGTCAAATGATATTGTTCAGTCAGACCACTTCATTAGCCAGGGCAATGTGCTGCCATCACTGTACTGTATTTGGTGGTATGGCTCTATTTGGGGGGGAAAACCCCTGGGCTGCCTGACCAAGCAGCCATGCCTGAACCTGTCAGCTCTTGTCCTCCTAAGTACTGGAAAAAGCAACTTCCGATCTCTTACTTCATGTGAGTTGTGTACCATCGGCGTCATTAGGCTTGGGCGTCCGAGGCTAGAGCCCTGGAGGTTTTATGAATAGACCTGCAGATCTCAAAAAACAACTGTGGGAGTGTGTGTGGTTGGTGGCTGGCTTAATTGGCCTCACCTGGCCCAGTCTGGGGGGGTGGCAAATATGCTTGCTACCACGATCAATACTTTCTGCATTCCCATCACATATTTAACCCCTTTGGAAATAATATATTGTTGATTGAAAACACAAAAATGCCTTGGTCCTCTGTATGTCATTCAAAGAAGAACTATGTCTTATTGACAAAGAATTTGGCAAAGCAATATCCAAAATGTGTAATGGCACTATCAGCACATGAGAAGGATCCACTTCCAGGCGTTGTCCCATAAACATTCAATTGCTCAGTCATTCATTGCTGAACTGGCATCAGCAAAATTGGTGAGTATGGAGCTTGATCCTAAGTTAAAAAGTAGTCATCAACGTCACAAATCTCCACATCATCAGATGATTTAGGTTGACGATAAGTAGCCATATTGAATGTCATGTATGTAATGACAGCTGACATGAAATACAGAGCCATCACTCCAGTGGCTGCCAATGCAAAGCTTATGACTTGTGTGCCATTTGTTCATTGCTTGATGAATTCACCTCCAGAAGCCATTGCCAAATAATGACAGACAGCCTACCTTTTTTCCATTGTTGTGCAGATCTTCTCAGCGGTGCGAATATACTTGTCCAACTCCACCATAATGACATCGAAATTGTGGAGGCTCGGAAAGAAGAAGGCGCCGGCGTCTCTCTTAAACCGCAGGAGGAGAGGACAGACCAGCCGCGACGCAGAGATGCTGTCCTCCACTCTTTGGAGACGGACGCCCAGAGATAGCTTCAGAACCTCGTCTCCACACGTGAACAGGTGCAGAGACGTGGAGGCTAGCTTCTCCAACGCATCCAGGAAGCCGCTAAGCTTCTCCATCCCGTCCACAGTCCGCTCCAACACAGTAGTCAGCTCTGTCTGCAGCTGCTCATGCGTACTTCCAATCCTCAGCTTGCCGCCAAAAAATTCACCCACTGCTTTTGCCTTACCTTTAGATTTGAGGACACCGGTAATACTACGGTTCAGTCCATTCACCTTTTCTTGGATGACCCTCATCAGTTCCAATGCCCTCGCCCTCTAACAATCAAATTTACGACGTAATTTGATGCTTGTAAAAGTGCTTGAAATTACTCCTGTAAACCTTTTTCAGATCATGCTTGAAATATGACAATATTTATTTTTATATATATTTATTATATTTTATGGCAAGAGGATGAAGTAATCATCTGGGCAGAACAGTCAAAGAGGGAATTAAAATGGTTTTATTAATACATCCATAATAATTTCAATGCATGAACACAACCATGATTAGATGCTATGATGTTTCATCTCTGAACACACTGGAACAAATTAACCCACTTTTTCATATAATTCTGACCCCAGGAATCAAATGGAAAGGTCATTGACATGGTACAACCACTCTTTATTGATGACAAAACAGGCAAACCACACATTTCAGGCTCATAACAATATCATTTGTGATTTTGTTTCACACTACTTTCCCGTAATAGCCAAATAAAACTAGTTTATTTCTTATATCAGTTGTAAGGTTATTAAATGATTGGCAATCAGTCCAACTGACATAGATGGCTATCTGACAATGCTAGCTAATTCAAAGCAAAAAACCAGCCCAACAGGCAATGCGAGGTGAGGGCTAGAATGGGTCCACAAGACCAAGACCCCCCCTGGTCCTCATAATTTGGTCGAGACCTCCAGAAGATCAGCTGAGCACCCAGCATCAGCACCTTTTCCATCCTTTAATAGATCAATAAACGACTGCCTCAGGATGCTTTGGCCCCTTTCTAACTCTAGCATTCCACAATGCAGGGACTCGTGCATCTGTTGCCATGCATCAAGCTCTGATCGCAGGAGTTTTGCCCTGGCTCTGATGAACTGTGAGACTGCACTGTTGACTCCACTGGTAACTCCCAGCGCCAAACCACCCAGGATCAGACCCAGAGACAGCCCGGCTGTAAATGGAACAAGAGCCACACCCACGATGAATAGGAACCCACCAATGGCCTCCACTGAGATCTGGCGGCCCATCTCCTTCCTCTCCAGCTGGAGGGCGCTGTCCTCCATGTTGTCAAGAAACTGAAGCATTCTGGGATGGTGCTCACAAAACCGGTCGCCAGAAGAAATCTGACTTTTCTGGAATAAGTACACCATTCTGAATTTCTGCTCCTTCCTGGGCGGAGATGAAAGGGGGATGAAAATATATGATTAACTATTGTTAAAGATAGAGATCTCTCTAATGAGTTTATATGCAATGATTCCGCATTGAAAAGTCTCTGCGCTTTGTCTGAGAAATTAGCTCGACTAGCGAGGGGGCTAGCTAGCTTTGTCAATATGAATGCCATTTGAAGTTGTCCTTAAACTGGGGTCTGTCTATTGTCAACTATTTTCTATCTCAAAACATTGTGTTTGTGGAGTGTGTCTGTGGTTGGTGGCTGGTTTAAGCAGCCTCACCTGGCCCTGAGTCAGGCTGAATAGTCTGGGGCTGGGGGAGGCTGCACACCTGTGGTGTATTGACTAATCAAGGCCCACAGGTTAAAGCAGCCATCACCACACACACACTTAGGGAGAGCTCTAGCATGCTAACTGTGTACCACCTGCTGTCAAACTAAAATTCTAAGAAGCGGTTCATCATCCACCTGTGTCCTGCAGTTGGGGATCCCTGGAAAGCCACTTTATGTAGCGTGATGCATGTAGCCACATAAGCCACTGCTATAGTGTGGTTTTATCACTTAAATTATCATATTTCCAAGGCTAAATGATAAATACAATTACTAGATTGACCACTTCCAGATCCTGTATAAGTGGTGCTTACCTGATAACAGCAAGTTGGTTCACATGATGAGTAATGGTTTTCAAGACATCCTCTGTTACACCCTCAGAAAACTCAATCTCTGGTGGTTTCACTTCTGTGTCCTCAAAGCCAGTTGTAGAGCTGTGAATGACATGGGGGCTCTGTCAATGTTATGCTTTGTCTGTGTGATTTGTTAATCAATGAATGCATGTCTCAAAGCCATTGCTTAATCATGATCCCAGACAGCCCACCTATCGCACATTCGCGTACAGATGTTCTCAGTGGTGGAAATGTACTTGGTCAACTCCGCCACAAAGATGGCCACATTGTGGAGGCTCGGACGGAAGAAGGCTTTGGCATCTCTCTTAAAGCGCAGGAGGAGAGGACAGACCAGCCGCGCAGCAGAGATGCTGTCCTCAACGCTTTCATGGCTGATCCCATGCAGAGACAGCTTCAGAACCTCGTCTCCGCCCGTGAACACGTGCAGAGACGTGGAGGCTAGCTTCTCCACAGCATCCAGGAAGCCGCTAAGCTTCTCCATCCCGTCCACACTCTGCCCCAACACAGTAGCCAGCTCTGTCTCCAGCTGCTCACGCGTACTTCCGAAACGCAGCATGCCTCCCAAGTATTCACTTATGGCTTTACCTTTATCTGTAGCATTGAAAACATGGCCAATACCGACGTTCAGTTGGTTCACCCTTTCTTGGATGTCCATCATCATGTCCAATTCTGTTTGCCTCTGGAGCGTCCATTTGGAGTTTCCGTGACAGAACTTGTTCACCGTGTCAATGTGGTCCAGTGTATCTGAGATGTACGACTGCAATATCTCCACTGCTTTCTCTCTGAGGAAAAGAATAAAGATATGAATATTGTTTCAGCAATGTTGTTATTGCTCAGCAATAGGCGAAGAGACAGTTTTCTTGGTTTAAAACAAGACAATTCATTTGAACAAGACTATTAAACATTTAAACGTTTCATGTCAATTTGCCAAATTCAATGTAGGGTAAGATCGAGGAAGATAATGAATGTTATTTACCTTCCTCCAGACAAGGGTTCTCTCAGCTTCTGTTCTTTATTTTTCTTCCAATTGAACATGTTTTTTTGTTGAATTCTTAAATGAAGAGATAACCTTTATGCGTGATAGATCGACAGTAAGTGTTGTCCTTAGTTTGTCCTGCAGCTGCATGAATGGGTTTCTGCTTTGTTTTCTGATAACAAGGGGAATAAATGTCTGTTTAGATTATGGGTGGATTGCTGTAAATTGCAGAAGGTTGGCAAAATCACTTTCATTACTCGTAACCTTTGCCACGTTACAATACATCGAAAATTCTGCAAATGTTTAATCTGATACAATGATCCTAATTCTACCCTATTCTATCCTACTTATCATATTCTTACTAAAGCATAGATGAGAATCATTTTATTTTATCTCACTTCATTTTATGACAAATAGTCCCACAAAGTCATCATTCCACCTTTATAGCCTATTAGCTATTGATCTGTTGGCATCCTCAGCCACTGTACAATGTATAAAATAAAAAAAAAATAATAAAAAAATTAAATAGTTAAATGGAGGTTTTGACCAATGAATCAATTATCATTGGTCAACATTTTAACAGCTTGTAAAAAAATAGTATTTTTACAAATGCTAACGATATGAAATCTATGATTAAATAGCAGTCATTAGCTTACTATTTTGGAAAGTACTTGTC
>PIJE02000518.1:29419-45197 GCA_002895965.2 Coryphaenoides rupestris | reverse complement strand
CACGCACGACGATCTGCGCTGCTTCGCATGGCCGTGGTGTAGATTCAGTGATGATATTGTCTTTCTAGATTAGCAGTTACATAGGATTAGGTGTAGGAGATGCTCAGGTATTGTGAGGTGTTAGTGTCGAGAGTAGCAGCGGCGCATTTGTTGGTTATCACAGCTGCTCGGGAAGCTCGGAAGTAGATCTCGTCGAAAGGGTGTCATGCTGAGGTGGTTCGGGCATCTGATTAGGATGCCCCCCGGGCGCCTCCCTTTGGAGGTTTTCCGGGCACGTCCAACTGGGAGGAGACCCCGGGGCAGACCCAGAACCCGCTGGAGAGATTATATATCTCGTCTGGCCTGGGAACGCCTCGGGACCCCCCAGGAGGAACTAGAGAGTGTGGCTGGGGAGAAGGAAGCCTGGGGGGCCCTGCTTAGCCGGCTGCCACCGCGAGATAAGCGGAGAATGGGGATGTATAATGTATGTAATGGAGATTTAATTTACATTTACATTTAGGGCATTTGGCAGACGCTTTTATCCAAAGCGACTTACAAAGAGTACATTTGTTGAAGGAGAGGCAGCAATATATCACTGTGGTACCTGAAGATAAGAATAGACATGTTTTCGAGCATTCTTTATGAGACGAATAGAACGAGTTTCATAATTGCTAAGTTGCCTGCATAAGTAGCTGGGCAGGCGTGCAATTCTAAGCATGCTACAACATCTGAGAACGAACAACAATGCTAAGTAAGTGCCATTAATAAATGTCAAGACGTACAAACACACAGGTTAGTGCTGGGGGGGGGTTATGTAGAGTCCAGGTGAACTCTGAACAGGTGGGTCTTGAGTCTCTTGCGGAAGCTGGCCGTCCTGACATGAGCCGGGAGCTCATTCCACCGCTCATTCCAGCCAGAACCGTGAAGAGTTGAGACTTGGAAGAGCGATGTTTGGCTGTTTTTAGTGAAGGCGGTACCAGTCGTTTGGCAGAAGTTGCCGAGCGGACTGCTCGGGCTGGGGTATAGGGTCGGACTAACGTTTGGTAGCTAGGGGCGGTTCCGTTGACAGCCATGAAGGTCAGTACCAGTGTCTTGAATCGAACGCGAGCGATTACTGGGAGCCAGTGGAGGTTGCGGAAGAGGGGGGTTACATGGGAGAATTTAGGTAGTTTGAACACAAGCATGCTGCTGCGTTCTGGATGCGTTGTAAGGGCTTGATTGTTGAGGCGGGGAGTCCAGCCAGGAGAGAGTTTGCAGTAGTCGAGACGAGTGATAATTTAGAACTTCCAATTTAGAACTGCCAGGATCATCAAATACCAGTTGTAATTAATAACATGTAAAAATAAATACTGTTTATTTGACACTTGTAGAAATAGAAATGTAAATGAATGCCACTGACATAACCCACTGTCATCTCAGATCCAGCAGTCTTACTATGTTACAGCAAAACTCTGGGGAGAGACTGTTATGGGGACGTGTGCGGTGGAGTACCCAAAATGCAAGACTCAGACTTGTGTGTTTATTTATAGTTTATTTATAGAACATGTGACCGAGGCGGGAGTGAAACCAGCGGAACACGAATGTAAATCCAGAAAAATAAATTGTCCTCAATAATCAATAACAAAAATACTCAATGCTGGACTTTGAGATCTGGGGAGAGTCAGGGTAGTCCGGTGGTCAAGGTAGTCCGGTGGTCAGGGTAGTCCGGTGGTCAGGGGGTTCTGTGGGGGATACGTCTGCGGGGAAAAGAGGGATCCAGGGAGAGGGGCGTGGAGAGGGTCCGAGGAGGGTCGGGGTCCGCAGAGGGAGTCACTGGAGCGAGGAACGTGGAGACACAGGATCAACGGGGTAACACAGAGACGAGGAGTACGTGGGAGCCAGGAAGGAGAACACGGGGAGCCAGTGACGAGGGGGTAGTCCGGTAGAGCAGCTGGAGAAACACAGGATCGACGGGGTAACACGGAGACGAGGAATACGTGGGGGCCAGGATGGAGAATATCATGGAGCTCGTGTCGCGTGTATGGCGGCAAAAATGTTCCGACCCCAAGTGGGTGCAACGCCGGGGCTTTTATGCCGTGATTAATTGTTCACGCAGCCCAGGTGCCGCTAATCATCCAGGGGCGGCACCGGAGCCCGGAGCCACGGCCACCAACACCGTGCGGCCGATGACATGGTCAATACCGTGACAGGACCCCCTCCTGGTCCAGCCGGTACCGGGACCAGGGATGGCTGCGACCCAGCAGCAGGACACCTGGACTGCTGCGGTCCAGCCGGGACCAAGGATGGCTGCGACCCAGCAGCGGGACAGCGGGACTGCTGCGGTCCAGCCAGGACCGGGACCAGGGATGGCTGCGACCCAGCAGCAGGACACCTGGACTGCTGCGGTCCAGCCGGGACCAAGGATGGCTGCGACCCAGCAGCGGGACAGCGGGACTGCTGCAGTCCAGCCAGGACCGGGACCAGGGATGGCTGCGACCTGGCAGCAGGGACCGGCAGGGACTGCGGCGGTGCAGCCGGGACCGGGACCCGGGGTGGCTGCGGCCTCGCAGCAGGAACCGGCAGGAACTGCTGCGGTCCAGCCGGGACCGGGACCCGGGATGGCTGCCCCCTGGCAGCAGGAACCGGCAGGAGCTGCTGCAGTCCAGCCGGGACCGGGACCCGGGGTGGCTGTGACCCAGCAGCGGGACCCAGGGGCCGCCTGTCCTGACGACTCAGCGCCAGCTGGACACTACGGGGCCCCCCCTTGACCAGGCGGGTTCCCCGGTAGCACTCCTGCGGTCTAACCAGGACCCGAGAGCCCGGGGAACCTTGTACCTCGGCATCGGCTCGCACCGGACGCCGAGGTACTCCCAGAGGCAGACGTACTCTGGGTCTGACTCGGCCGAGTCCGTGTCTGGATAGGACTCCAAGTCAGAGTCTCCAAGTCAGAGTAAACAGCCACCACCGCTGCCCACTAAAGGGGTGGGCTTGATTAAAACTGCTATGAAAGGTTCAGGGAAGGACTGTTCTGTGTCTAGCTGTGTGCCTGTCCCTCCTGATCCCACCTATCGCCCCTTCATTTTTCAGGGATTGGTTTCGTTCGTGACCCACTCGATCAGAAACTGGTTCAGATCTTACGAGATACCAGTGCGGTGCAGTCCCTAATGCTAGAGGACGCGTTGCCGTGGTCAGAGCAGTCGGCTTGTGGCTGCACGCCTACTCTAAAACGTCCACTAATCAGCTCACAGTCCAAGTGAATTTGGTGTAGTGGTACAGGCACACAGCCCATCTCCGACTGCTCTGACCACGGCAACGCGTCCTCTAGCATTAGGGACTGCACCGCACTGGTATCTCGTAAGATCTGAACCAGTTTCTGATCGAGTGGGTCACGAACGAAACCAATCCCTGAAAAATGAAGGGGCGATAGGTGGGATCAGGAGGGACAGGCACACAGCTAGACACAGAACAGTCCTTCCCTGAACCTTTCATAGCAGTTTTAATCAAGCCCACCCCTTTAGTGGGCAGCGGTGGTGGCTGTTTACTCTGACTTGGAGACTCTGACTTGGAGTCCTATCCAGACACGGACTCGGCCGAGTCAGACCCAGAGTACGTCTGCCTCTGGGAGTACCTCGGCGTCCGGTGCGAGCCGATGCCGAGGTACAAGGTTCCCCGGGCTCTCGGGTCCTGGTTAGACCGCAGGAGTGCTACCGGGGAACCCGCCTGGTCAAGGGGGGGCCCCGTAGTGTCCAGCTGGCGCTGAGTCGTCAGGACAGGCGGCCCCTGGGTCCCGCTGCTGGGTCACAGCCACCCCGGGTCCCGGTCCCGGCTGGACTGCAGCAGCTCCTGCCGGTTCCTGCTGCCAGGGGGCAGCCATCCCGGGTCCCGGTCCCGGCTGGACCGCAGCAGTTCCTGCCGGTTCCTGCTGCGAGGCCGCAGCCACCCCGGGTCCCGGTCCCGGCTGCACCGCCGCAGTCCCTGCCGGTCCCTGCTGCCAGGTACCAGCCATCCCTGGTCCCAGTCCTGGCTGGACTGCAGCAGTCCCGCTATTCCGCTACTGGGTCGCAGCCATCCTTGGTCCCGGCTGGACCGCAGCAGTCCAGGTGTCCTGCTGCTGGGTCGCAGCCATCCCTGGTCTCGGTCTTGGCTGGACCGCAGCAGACCGCAGCAGTCCCGCTGCTGGGTCGCAGCCATCCTTGGTCCCGGCTGGACCGCAGCAGTCCAGGTGTCCTGCTGCTGGGTCGCGCCCATGCCCTGGTCCCCGGTACCTGGCTGGACCAGGATGGGGGTCCTGTCACGGTAATCGACCCATGTCATGGCCGCACGGTGGTTGGTGGCCGTGGCCTTACGGGCTCCGGGTGCCCGCCCCTGGAATGATTAGCGGCACCTGGGCTGCGTGACAATTAATCACGGCCATAAAGCCCCGGCGTTGCACCCACTTGGGGTCTGAAAATTTTTGCCGCCATACACCGACAACGAGCTCCATGATATTTTCCATCCTGGCCCCACGTAATTCCTCAGTCTCCGTGTTACCCCGCGATCCTGCTGTGTTCTCCAGCTGCTCTACCGGTACTACCCCTCGTCACTGGTTCCCCGTGTTCTCCTTCCTGGCTCCCACGTACTCCCGTCTCTGTGGTTCCCCACCGTTGATCCTGTGTCTCCACGTTCCTCGCTCCAGTGACTCCCTCTGCGGACCCCGACCCTCCTCGGACCCTCTCCACGCCCCTCTCCCTGGATCCCTCTTTTCCCCGCAGACGTATCCCCCACAGAACCCCCTGACCACCGGACTACCCTGACCACCGGACTACCTTGACCACCGGACTACCCTGACTCTCCCCAGATCTCAAAGTCCAGCATTGAGTATTTTTGTTATTGATTATTGAGGACAATTTATTTTCTTGGATTTACATTCGTGTTCCGCTGGTTTCACTCCCGCCTCGGTCACATGTTCTATAAATAAACTATAAATAAACACACAAGTCTGAGTCTTGCATTTTGGGTACTCCACCGCACACGTCCCCATAACAGTCTTCCCCCAGAAGTTTTGCTGTAACATAGTAAGACTGCTGGATCTGAGATGACAGTAGGTTATGTCAGTGGCATTCATTTACATTTCTATTTCTACAAGTGTCAAATAAACAGTATTTATTTTACATGTATATTAATTACAACTGGTATTTGATGATCCTGGCAGTTCTAAATTGGAAGTTCTAAATTATCACTCGTCTCGACTACTGCAACTCTCTCCTGGCTGGACTCCCCGCCTCAACAATCAAGCCCTTACAACGCATCCAGAACGCAGCAGCACGCCTTGTGTTCAAACTACCTAAATTCTCCCATGTAACCCCCCTCTTCCGCAACCTCCACTGGCTCCCAGTAATCGCTCGCGTTCGATTCAAGACACTGGTACTGACCTTCATGGCTGTCAACGGAACCGCCCCTAGCTACCAAACGTTAGTCCGACCCTATACCCCAGCCCGAGCAGTCCGCTCGGCAACTTCTGCCAAACGACTGGTACCGCCTTCACTAAAAACAGCCAAACAATCGCTCTTCCAAGTCTCAACTTCTTTCACGGTTTCCTGGCTCCCAGTGGTCGGAATGAGCTCCCGGCTCATGTCAGGACGGCCAGCTTCCGCAAGAGACTCAAGACCCACCTGTTCAGAGTTCACCTGGACCTCTACATAACCCCCAGCACTAAACTGTGTGGTTTGTACATCTTGACATTTATTAATGGCACTTACTTAGCATTGTTGTTCGTTCTCAGATGTTGTAGCATGCTTAGAATTGCACGCCTGCCCAGCTACTTATGCAGGCAACTTAGCAATTATGAAACTCGTTCTATTCGTCTCGTAAATATGAATGCTCGAAAACAGCTCTATTCTTATCTTCAGGTACCACAGTGATATATTGCTGCCTCTCCTTCAACAAATGTACTCTTTGTAAGTCGCTTTGGATAAAAGCGTCTGCCAAATGCCCTAAATGTAAGTAAATGTCATCTGTTAAATTGTTCACACGAAAAAAAACGTTTCATGGTAAGTAACCACGGCCAATCGAGCGGCTAGTGGTAGGATTTTGATGGCTGGTTTATTATCAATAAATCAAATAAAAAATGATTCTTGAATATCTTCAAGGGTTAGATTAATAATACCTTTCTCATCGATTCTGTTGTTCAGGAATGATCAGAACTTCAGACTGGTACTTATTTCAGCAGAAGTCTGGTTTTGTAGTAGACCAAGTTCATGACAGAATGCTTCAGTTGCTCGATTGACGTGGAGGACAGTGCCATCCAGCTGGACAGATGAGAAAGGCTCCAGGATCTCCAGCATTGCTGGGAGCTCAGTTGGGGCCACAGGTGGGATCCTAATCATGACTGGTATATTTCTAGCACCCGTTACAGCCGGGGAGTCTCTGGGTGTGAGCCTGGGTGGGACGGCTCTGGGGATTACCAGTGGATTAAACAGTGCAATCACCACGATAACGGAGATGGCCGTCAACAAAGTCCAGCAGACGAAAGCCAGTGAAGGCCTCCAGAGCTTCATGCAGGATATGAAGTGTATCCAGGAGTGTCTAGACGAGGTCGCCAACCAGAGGGAAGAGACATTGGGAGAGGATTATGGGAATGATTTTGTGAGCGGAGCCAAGGTAGCTGGAAATGACTTTGCCAATGCACCATTGGCAAAGTCAGAGATGTCCTTGTGGACGGTCTTCCAGATGTAGGACAGGCAACACTCAAAGGACCTGCTGCTCTATCCAAGTCAGCTCGGGCTGGTTTCATCACTCTCAATGCCCTTTTCCTGGGTTTAGACATCTGCAAAGACAGCATCAGTTTGGCCAATGGGGACAAGAGTGAGGTCTCCGAGTTCCTCAGAGCCAGGGTGGCACTTTTGCGCTCAGAGCTCAATGCGTGGCAAACGATGTGTAACTCACTGCATTGTGGAATGCCAGAGTCAGAATGGGGCCACAGTGCCCTGGAGCAGCCATTGAAGCTGTTGAAGAAGACCACAGAAGACCACATTGGTGTGTAGTCTTATAATCCAACGGAGGAGGAAAGGAGCAAAAAGAAATGTATCATCCACTTGCACAGAATATCTAGCACCCACTAGTGCAGATGCTGATGGGTGAAACCCTTATAATATTGTGTGTGTGAAAAGGTTGTAGTGATCTATTTGGTTGCACATGACGGGAGGGGTTAACGGCGCAATCATGAGTGCTTGAAACTTCTTCTATTAACCTCGCAATAATGAATGCTTGAAATGCTTATTCAATTCAAATCTTACAACAACGACACTGATGATGTTGAATGTTGAATAATCTGGTTTATTGTAAAGAAGATGATTTGAATGACTTGAAAGGACAGAGCAGATGGTAACAGTTAGCACCTTTGTTGATTTAAGGTGTATCTCCTTTAAGGGGCGTGTCTCAGGGTGTATTCGTCTGTTGGATCAATATGATGTAACACAGCAGCAATATGAAATACCAAGACGTGGGAATGTGATTTGCTGCATCCAGGCCATTGGCCAGATCTTCACCTAAACATCACTCTCAATGGAATAGACCAATTCATGGGTGTTCACCTCCAAATCTCTGTTTAATTTCACTCTGCCAAGTCCCAACTCTTCTGTTCTGGCACTGGTAAATGTGTCATTCACCTGTTTTCTATCAATCAATTCCATCCATGTCAGTGACCTTTCCATTTGATTTCTGGGATTCCATTTGATTAATTTGATTCAGAATTATAGTTGGAAAAGAAAAGAAAGATTAATATTTTGAAGATTAATACAGATGAATAGGCCTAATAGGCTATAAAGGTGGAATGATGACTTTTTGGACTATTTGTCATTCAAAATGAATAAATAAATAAAATGATTCTCATTATTGCTAGTAAGAATATGATAGTAGATAGAATAGGTAGAATTAGGATTCAATTGTATCAGATTAAACATTGACAGACAGTTTGCCATAGAATTTTGTCATGTGTAATGTGCAAAATGTTTACGAGTAATTGAAAGTGATTTTGCAACCTTCTGCAATTTTACAGCCATAATCTTAAACAGACATTTATTACCCTTGTATCAAGGAAACAAAGCAAAACCCATTCATGCAGCTGCAGGACAAACTAAAGACACACTTACTGTCGATCTATCACGCATAATGGTTATCTCTTATTTAAGAATTCAACAAACAACAACTATGCTCGATCAGATAAAACAAGTATTCATGCCCTCTCCTGAAGAGACCAATCAGAGAGAACCCTTGTCTGGAGGAAGATAAATAACATTCATTATCTTCCTCGATCTTACCCAACATTGAATTTGGAAAATAGACATGAAACATATAAATGTTTAATAGTCTACAAATGAATTGTCTTGTTTGGACTCTTTGTCTCTTCGCCTATTGCTGAGCAATGACAACATTGCTGAAACAATATTCATATCTTTATTCTTTTCCTCAGAGAGAAAGCAGTGGAGATATTGCAGTCGTACATCTCAGATACACTGGACCACATTGACACGGTGAACAAGTTCTGTCACGGAAACTCCAAATGGACGCTCCAGAGGCAAACAGAATTGGACATGATGATGGACATCCAAGAAAGGGTGAACCAACTGAACGTCGGTATTGGCCATGTTTTCAATGCTACAGATAAAGGTAAAGCCATAAGTGAATACTTAGGAGGCATGCTGCGTTTCGGAAGGACACAGAAGTGAAACCACCGGAGATTGAGTTTTCTGAGGGTGTAACAGAGGATGTCTTGAAAACCATTACTCATCATGTGAACCAACTTGCTGTTATCAGGTAAGCACCTCTTATACAGGATCTGGAAGTGGTCAATCTAGTAATTGTATTTATCATTTAGCCTTGAAATATGATAATTTAAGTGATAAAACCACACTATAGCAGTGGCTTATGTGGCTACATGCATCACGCTACATAAAGTGGCTTTCCAGGGATCCCCAACTGCAGGACACAGGTGGATGATGAAACCGCTTCTTAGAATTTTTAGTTTGACAGCAGGTGGTACACAGTTAGCATGCTAGAGCTCTCCCTAAGTGTGTGTGTGGTGATGGCTGCTTTAACCTGTGGGCCTTGATTAGTCAATACACCACAGGTGTGCAGCCTCCCCCAGCCCCAGACTATTCAGCCTGACTCAGGGCCAGGTGAGGCTGCTTAAACCAGCCACCAACCACAGACACAGTCCACAAACACAATGTTTTGAGATAGAAAATAGTTGACAATAGACAGACCCCAGTTTAAGGACAACTTCAAATGGCATTCATATTGACAAAGCTAGCTAGCCCCCTCGCTAGTCGAGCTAATTTGCTCAGACAAAGCACTTTTCAATGCGAAATCATTTGAATTATTCATCAACATATAAACTCATTAGAGAGATCTCTATCTTTAACAATAGTTAATCATATATTTTCTTCCCCCTTTCATCTCCGCCCAGGAAGGAGCAGAAATTCAGAATGGTGTACTTATTCCAGAAAAGTCAGATTTCTTCTGGCGACCGGTTTTGTGAGCACCATCCCAGAATGCTTCAGTTTCTTGACAACATGGAGGACAGCACCCTCCAGCTGGAGAGGAAGGAGATGGGCCACCAGATCTCAGTGGAGGCCATTGGTGGGTTCCTATTCATCGTGGGTGTGGCTCTACCTCCATTTACAGTCGGGCTGTCTCTGGGTCTGATCCTGGGTGGTTTGGCGCTGGGAGTTACCAGTGGAGTCAACAGTGCAGTCTCACAGTTCATCAGAGCCAGGGCAAAACTCCTGCGATCAGAGCTTGATGCATGGCAACAGATGCACGAGTCCCTGCATTGTGGAATGCTAGAGTTAGAAAGGGGCCAAAGCATCCTGAGGCAGTCGTTTATTGGTCTATTAAAGGATGGAAAAGGTCTGGTAAAACCTGATATGAGTGCTGATGCTGGGTGCTCAGCTGATCTTCTGGAGGCCTCGACCAAATGATGAGGACCAGGGGGGGTCTTGGTCTTGTGGACCCATTCTAGCCCCCACCTCTCATTGCCTGTTGTGCTGGGTTTTATTTGGCTATTACAGGAAAGTAGTGCAAAACAAAATCACAAAAATGATATTGTTATGAGCCTAAAAGTGGTTTGCCTGTTTTGTCATCAATAAAGAGTGGTTGTACCATGTCAATGACCTTTCCATTTGATTCCTGGGGTCAGAATTATATGAAAAAGTGAGTTAATTTGTTCCAGTGTTCAGAGATGAAACGTCATAGAATCTAATCACTGGGAACGTTGAATCATGGTTGTGTTCATGCATTGAAATTATTATGGATGTATTTCCAATTAATAAAACCATTTTAATTCCCTCTGACTGTTCTGCCCAGATGATGACTTCATCCTCTTGCCATAAAATATAATAACATAATATTGTCATATTTCAACGTAATCTGAAAAAGGTTTACAGGAGTAATTTCAAGTGCTTTTACAAGCATCAAATTACGGTCGTGGAATTTGTTTGTTACCCTTGGACTTTGTTACCCTTGCAGAATAGAAAGCAAAAAAATGTATGTCGTTGAAAAACAACCAGAAGAGACTGACACAGACACAATGGTTACTATTGATCCATCACACATAAACGCCATTTCTTCATACTTTTGAACGAAATATTACAAATTCTCGTTCTCCTGCTAAAATGATCAACCAGAGCAAAGCGTCACCTGTGCTAAGGTAATTTGTCAAGTTAATGATCTTACTTGATTTGACCTAACATTGAGATTCCGTTTTTTTACATCACAGTTCCTAGGAATATTGAATGTCATGTTTACAGATTACAGGCATGTTTGAAGTTAAAAAAAATTATTTATGAAACTTTTTGGTAAGATTTGGTGTCACTTTCTCGGCCCATTATAAAGTCTTAATGAAAAAAATAATATTTATTTGCTCATTTATGTTTTTCCAGAGAGAAAGCAGAAGAGACATTGCAGCCATATGTCTCAGATACACTCGACTATGTCCACATAGTGAGACAATTCTGTAACAGAAAATCTATTTGGCTGTATCAGAGGGAGAGGGAATTGGACCTGATGAGGGTCATCCAAGAAAAGGTGAACGGACTGAACCGAAGTATTACCGGTGTCCTCAAATCTAAAGGTAAGATAAAAGCAGTGGGTGAATTTTTGGCCGGCATGTTGGGGATTGGAAGTACGCATGATCAGCTGCAGACAGAGCTGACTACTGTGTTGGAGCGGACTGTGGACGGGATGGAGAAGCTTAGCGGCTTCCTGGATGCGTTGGAGAAGCTAGCCTCCACATCTCTGCACCTGTTCACGTGTGGAGACGAGGTTCTGAAGCTGTCTCTGGGCGTCCGTCTCCAAAGAGTGGAGGACAGCATCTCTGCGGCGCGGCTGGTCTGTCCTCTCCTCCTGCGGTTTAAGAGAGACGCCGGCGCCTTCTTCTTTCCGAGCCTCCACAATGTAGATGTCATTGTGGCGGAGTTGGACAAGTATATTTGCACCGCTGAGAAGATCTGCACAACAATGGAAAAAAGGTAGGCTGTCTGGGATCATTATTTGGAAATGGCTTCTGGAGGTGAATTCATCAAGCAATGAACAAATGGCACACAAGTCATAAGCTTTGCATTGGTTCAGGCAGCCACTGGAGTGATGGCTCTGTATTTCATGTCAGCTGTCATTACATACAGTAGATTCAATATGGCTACTTATCGTCAACCTAAATCATCTGATGATGTGGAGATTTGTGACGTTGATGACTACTTTTTAACTTAGGATCAAGCTCCATACTTTTGCTGATGCCAGTTCAGCAATGAATGACTGAGCAATTTAATGTTTATGGGACAATGCCTGGAAGTGGATCCTTCTCATGTGCTGATAGTGACCATTAAACATTTTGGATATTGCTTTGCCAAATTCTTTGCCAATAAGACATAGTTCTTCTTTGAATGACATACAGAGGACCAAGGCATTTTTGTGTTTTCAATCAACAATATATTATTTCCAAAGGGGTTAAATATGTGATGGGAATGCAGAAAGTATTGATCGTGGTAGCAAGCATATTTGCCACCCCCCCAGACTGGGCCAGGTGAGGCCAATTAAGCCAGCCACCAACCACACACACTCCCACAGTTGTTTTTTGAGATCTGCAGGTCTATTCATAAAACCTCCAGGGCTCTAGCCTCGGACGCCCAAGCCTAATGACGTCGATGGTACACAACTCACATGAAGTAAGAGATCGGAAGTTGCTTTTTCCAGTACTTAGGAGGGACAAGAGCTGACAGGTTCAGGCATGGCTGCTTGGTCAGGCAGCCCAGGGGTTTTCCCCCCCAAATAGAGCCATACCACCAAATACAGTACAGTGATGGCAGCACATTGCCCTGGCTAATGAAGTGGTCTGACTGAACAATATCATTTGACAGAAAAACTATGTCCTTCACAGCTCCACAACTGGCTTTAGGCACAAAGAAGTTAAGCAGCCATTGGTTCAGCTTGCAGAGCTTATCACGGAGGATGCCATGGGAAGCATAATTTCCCATGTCAACCAGCTTTCTGATATCAGGTAAGGGAAGCATCGCTTGCATGACCAAGATCATGTCTTGATCATAAACGCTTTAGTTTTCCCCAATTAAATTTTGTTATTTAGATATTTGGCTTGTTTTATTTTTATTGATTAACAATACGGTAGTCTGGTACCTTACCTCAATAAACATAGAAAGTGTTCATTGTTATTGTTATTATCTTCCAGGGTCTGACGAATAATAAACTTTCCCGATTCTATTGTTCAGGATGGATCCACACTTCAGACTGGTGTACTTATTCCAGGAAAAGTCTGTGTCTGGCTTCATCGACAAATTCTGCGAGCACCATCCAAGAATGCTTCAGGTTCTAAATGATATCGAGGACAGTGCCATCCAGCTGGACAATATGAAGTTTGGCTCCAATATTTCCAAAGTTGCTGGGAACTCACTGGGGGCCATTGGTGGGGCCCTAGCCACGGTGGGTCTAGCTCTAGCCCCTGTTACAGCTGGGCTGTCTCTGGGTCTGACTGCGGTTGGGGCAGGTCTGGGAATTACCAGTGCTGTAAACACCGCAGTCACCACAGTGACAGAAATAACAGTCAATACAGTGCAGCAGAAGAAAGCCAGCGAGGGCATCCAGGGCTTGCTGCAGGACATGAAGAGTATCCAGGATTGTCTAGACGAGGTCGCCAACCAAAGGGAAGAGACATTTGGCATTAATTATGCTGATCTTTTCACTGTACTTAAAGCCATCAAAAAATGTTGTGATGAAATTGACGGCATTGTTCAGGATCTTGTTACAGATGTAGGACAGGAATTAACCCCAGAAATCTTGACCAATGTTCTTAAAAATCTCCCCATTCTTGCATCCCTTGGTATTGACATCTATACCATTTACAAAGACAGTGTCAGTTTGGCCAAAGGGGGCAAAAGTGAGGTCTCCAAATTCCTCAGAGACAGGGCAAAACATTTGTCCACAGATATTGAGACATGGCAGCAGATGCATGAGTCCCTGAACCAGGGAATGCTAGAATCAGAAAGGGGCCAAAGTATCCTAAACCAGTCATTGCTCTATCTATCGAGTAAGAACATGGAACCTGGTGTGCAGCTGGATCCAATGGAGGTAAAACAAATGAGTGAAAATAAATGTGTCATACAGTAGCAACGAGGGATGTCTTATTGACATCTATCAATCTACTTCTACACTTTGTAAGTCACTTTGGATAAAAGCATCTGCCAAATGCCCTAAATGTAAATGTAAATGTAGTTAATAGCAAGAAAATAGCAAATGCATAGCTATGTTTGGTTCCTTACCATCAATCTACTCCAATTAAAGAAATGCATTAGTATGTTTAGGTAAAGGCCAACTGGCCTATGAAGAACTTTGAAGAACAATGCACCGACTATCATACAGTTTATTCCATTAAATCAGGGCTCAAAACTTTACATATCTCCTTCTTATATTTTGTATTTATATGTTTATTTTACATCGTTTTCTTTCTGTATTGTATTTTACATTTCTACTTCTCTTGTTTTCCTATGAATTGCCTTGTGTTTGAATGGTGCCGAAATATAAATAAACTTGATTACATATACTTTAGCTAAATGATTAATATGTAACAACATCCTGATACAGCCACCCTAAAGATGACCTCTGGTCCGACAACTAGACTTAACCCAACGATTATAAATGAAAAGTGCCCGATGGTGCATGCAGTGCCTCCACATGCATAGTTGGTGTACCTAAAGAAAATACAAAAACCTCAAGAAATAGACCACTCTGGAGTTTACATCACAACTACGTCACTGTAGAGATTTTAGAAATTTGTCTAACAAACTTGGACAAAATGTCTTTGTAACGGGTGTGTTTAGGACCCAAATGCAGCACCCTAACACTAACCCTGAATAACCCTAACCCCGAATGGGAGTGGGGTGTAAAAGTCCGCCGGGGTGCGTAATATCATTATAATGCCGTGTAATGGTTATGTTATACCGTTCATGTGTGTGTTGGAGGACCTGACCTGTACCGTGGACCCGTTTCAAGTAAATGGTTTCACGGAGATGTATCGTGTCGTGTGCCGTTGCTGTCCTGAGCACACACCTGGCCTGCACCACCCCACCTACCCTTTGTTGCAAGTGGAGAGACCCACGTGCTCTCCACTAGGGTATATAGTCGGAGTGGACCGCAAACGAAACTTAACGAGGTAAGAGTTTTATACAATGAGGTGCGCCCTAGTGGCGATATCCAAGACATGTGTGACCGTTACACAGGTCCAGAGCCGGGTGGGTAATCAGCTGTGGCGGAGGTACCGAGAAGTAGCAGGCAGGCGGATGGGAGACGGGCAGATGATCAGGAAGTTGGAAGGCGAGTTCGAGGTGGAGATTCGCCAAACAGCCACAGGTATCATGGCCCCTCCTGACAAACAACCACAGCAAGAAACCACCTCTGAGCATGACGTTTTACACGTTTTCAACATTTAAATCGGACTACCACACTCCCATCTGTAATTACATTTTAGAGATCCATACTTATTATGGATAGTGCAGTGGAGAATACAATTGGAATGATAGGAGAAATGGTGATAACTTATTAGTACGAAAAAACTAAATGTAAGATATCTTTAATTCCTTAAAGAGTAGGCTATACGTGGCCGTTTTAACATTTAATAGGTAGACTGGATATATCAAGGAAGATACGTGTAAACAATATAAAGTCAGAAAAGCAACAACAGTGACATGCTTTAATCAGTTCAGGCACCATAATAACAAGACAGCAGGTCAGCTGCAGCACATTATGATCAACAACGCACTCAGGCCTGCCAGTGAGGATGCAGTTTATTACCACTTTATTGCCAAAGTTTGCATGCGACTGCCGGCCTAATTGTCAAATGTTTGTCCCAATTCTACCTATGGTGCAAATTTCATCCACTAATAAGTCTTCTCAATGACATCCATAGTCTGGAACTCTTAATACAATTTAATTAAAAAAGAAAATCTATGGGGAAGTAGCAGTCCCCTTGCCAAAAAACCCCAACGTATTACATGATATGCTTGCTTATTACATCATGTTTGTTATGTTATAACCTGCCGTCGGTGGGGAGCAGGTATGAGCGTCTTTACCAAACTTCATCATAGTTACTGGCCAGATACACAAATGCACTTTGGAAACACACGTTAACTTGTTAAGAACAATCGTAACATTCCTATACAAATTCTAATTCTTTTAATACGATTGGCAAAATGATGTCATAGGTGCAGGTATTTTCAAATAGATAATAAATTCAACATGTTCCATTTCAATCCTGTATTTTATAGAGATGCTACAGGAC
>PIJE02000518.1:0-24199 GCA_002895965.2 Coryphaenoides rupestris | reverse complement strand
GGGCTCATTCGACCCCTGGGACAAAAGAGAAAAATACAGTGTTCAAGCTTTCAAAATGTTCTGTTCATTATAGAAAGTAATAGCGCACTAAAAAACACAACATAACATGAAATACGATTGTTGGTATTTGTTACTTACAGTGAGTTACACATTTTTAATGAAGTTACAATCATGAAAACTAAATAACTAATTCCTGTTTGCTTTGCAAAAAATCGATAATTGTATCAAGAAGGGGACACAAGTAATACGAGCACGATGAACAACCTCAGGTATGTCTCACTTTCAGATATAACATTCAGCCAGCTTCTTGTTTTTTTTAATGAGACAAAAAAGTTTTAGAATAAACAATACTTCCTTCATGTCACCATTTAGTCTATGAGGTACTTTTTTTTTTGTAGAATTGGAGGAAATGATTGCGAACATATCCTGTTTGCTGTTTGCTTTTGACCAAATCACTTTGTTCTTCATATTCAGACAAAACACATTGGAGATGTTGCAGTCCTACGTCTCTGAGACACTGGACCACATTGACACCGTGACCGACTTCTGTAACAGAAACTCAACATGGGTTCTTCAGAGGGAGACAGAATTGGACCTTATGAGAGACATACAAGAAAGGGTGAAACGACTGAACGGCCATGTCTTCAGTGCTACAGATAAAGGTAAAGGTAAATTCTTCAGGAGTATGTGGCGTTCAGGAAGTAAACGCAAGGTGGTGGACACAGAGATGGCTACTGTGTTGAAAAACACTGAGAGGGCTGGAGGAGCTTACCTATTTCCTGGATGCGTTGGAGAAGCTAGCCTCCACGTCTCTGCTCATGTTCACGGGTGGAGACGAGGTTCTGAAGCTGTCTCTGCATGGGATCAGCCTCCAAAGCGTTGCGGACAGCATCTCTGTGGCGCGGCTGGTCTGTCCTCTCCTCCTGCAGTTTAAGAGAGACGCCGGCGCCTTCTTCCGTCCAAGTCTCCACAATGTGGCCGTCTTCGTGACGGAGTTGGACAGATACATTCACACGACTGAGAAGCTCTGTACCATTGTGGAAAAGAGTTAGGCTGTCTGGGATCATTATCAGGCAATTACTTGACTGCAGATATTTAACTAATAATTTGCACACACACATCACACACAATGCATGACACAATGTGATTCGTTCACAGCAGCACAACAACTGGTTTCGGGCACAGAAGAATCAATCCATTGCTTCACTTTGCTGAGGATGTAACGGATGAGGTCGTGCAAAGGATCCTTTCACATGTCATGACACTTGTTGTGATCAGCATCACATCCATGAGCTCATATTGATATTGGTCTCACAAATCAGACTTTTGATTATGATCCAAAGTAAGAGCGATTCAAAGACCCCATGAAAAGACTCCAAAGAACACTCACCTCGCCCGGACAAGGGAAACCGGGGCACCCTTCTGGAGCCAGACCTGGGAGGGGAGCTCGTCGGCGAGCGTCTGGTGGCCGGACCTGGATTCACGGGGCCCGGCCGGGCCAAGCCCGAAAAGACAACGTGGAGTCACCTCCCTGTGGGCTCACCACCTGCAGTGAGAGTCATTGGGGTCGGGTGCATATGTATATACCGGGGCGGTAGGCAAAAGCAGGGGTCTCTGGGCGTGCGGATCCCGTCATCGCCGACTTGGGTTTCTAGGGATGTGGAACGTCACCTCACTGGCGGGGAAGGAGCCGGAGCGTGGTGCGGGAGGTGGAGCCGGTACCAACTAGAATATGGTTGGGCTCACACTCCACGGCACAGCACCGGGTCTGGAAACCAACCCCTGGAGAGGGGCTGGACCCTCTACTTCTCCGGAGTGCCAGGGTGTGAGGCGCAGGCGGGTGTGGGGATAGCTCCACCAAGTCCCCGGCTGAGCGCCGCATGTGTTAGGAGTCTCGTCGCGGTGACGAGAGGGTTCGCCTCCATGCCGACTACAAGCGCTTGGGGGGAAAGGCTTCTGACTGTTGTGTGTGCTTACCACCCAAACAGCAGCTCAAGCTAGCGGGAGGCGGCCAGAACAGGAACTGGTAATACCCAAACGTGTAGTGAGGGTGAACCTGGCGAACAGTCTGGTGCGAAGGCCCCTGTCCGTAGGGTCTTTAACTCCCAACCTCCGGAAGAACTTCTCGTGCATTATTCGCCCCGGGGGGAAGGTTGGGGACATGGAACCTGAGTGGGCCATGTTCAGAGCCTCCATTGTAGAGGCTGCAGCTGTAGCTGTGGTCAAAGCTGGTCGGTGCCTGTTCGTGCGGCAACCCAAGAACCCGTTGGTGTGACACCAGCGGTGAAGGAAGCCGTCAAGGCTGAAGAAGGAGGCCTTTCGGGCCTGGTTGGCCCAGGGGGTCTCCTGAAACAGCAGACAGGTACCGGGAGGCCAAAAGGACCGCAGCTTCAAGCGGTTGCTGAAGCAAAAAACCCGGGTGTGGGAGGAGTTTCGGGGAGGCCATGGAGCAGGACTTTCGGTTGGCCTCAAGGAGGTTCTGGCAAACTGTCCGGCGACTCAGGAAGGGAAAAGCAGGGCTTGGCTCAGGCTGTGCTCAGTCGGGGAGGAGAACTGCTGACCCAGACTGAGGATATTGTCGGGCGGTGGAAAGAATACTTTGAGGAAGCTCCTGAACCCGACCAGTACGTCCTCGGGGGAAGAGGCAGGAGTCTGAAGACTCGGGGAAGTCTCAACCCATATCCTTGGTAGAGGTCGCTGAAGTAGTCAAAAAGCTCTTCAGTGGCAAGGCGCCAGGTGTGGATGAGATTCGCCCTGAGATGCTGAAGGCTCTGGACATTGTCGGGCTGTCGTGGCTGACACGCCTAGTCAATGTAGCGTGGAGGTCGGGGACAGCACCTGTGGAGTGGCAGACCGGGGTGGTGGTCCCCATTTTCAAGAAAGGGGACCGGAGGGTGTGCTCCAACTATCGGGGTATCACACTGCTCAGCCTCCCCGGGAAAGTTTATTCCAGGGTGCTGGAAAGGAGGCTCCGGCCGATTGTCGAACCTCAGCTTCCAGGAGGAAACAATGCGGTTTCCGTCCTGGCCGTGGAACAGTGGACCAGCTCTTTACCCTCGCAGGGTTGTTGGGGGCGCATGGGAGTTTGCACATCCAGTCTACATGTGCTTTGTGGACTTGGAGAAGGCCTATGACCGTGTCCCCCGGGGAATCATGTGGGGGGTACTACGGGAGTATGGGGTACCGGGGCCGTTGGTACGTGCCATTCGGTCCCTGTACGAACAAAGTGCGAGCTGCGTCCGTATTCTCGGCACAAAGTCAAGCATGTTCTCAGTGGGTGTTGGACTCCGCCAAGGTTGCCCCTTGTCACCGGTTCTGTTCGTGATCTTCATGGACAGAATCTCAAGGCGCAGCCGAGGTGAGGAGAGTGTCCGGTTTGGGGACCTCAGAATTGCATCTCTGCTCTTTGCAGATGATGTGGTTCTGTTGGCTACATCAGACCGTGACCTCCAGCATGCACTGGAGCGGTTTGCAGCCGAGTGTGAAGCGGTCGGGATGAGAGTCAGCACCTCCAAGTCTGAGGCCATGGTTCTCTGCCGGAAAACGGTGGAGTGTTCCCTCCGGGTTGGGAGTGAGTTGCTGCCCCAAGCGAAGGAGTTCAAGTATCTCGGGGTCTTGTTCACGAGTGAGGGCAAAATGGAGCGGGAGATGGACAGACGGATCGGTGCAGCGTCTGCAGTGATGCGGGCGCTGTACCGGTCCGTTGTGGTGAAGAGGGAGCTGAGCCGGAAGGCGAAGCTTTCGATTTACTGGTCCATCTACGTTCCAACCCTCACCTATGGTCACGAGCTTTGGGTAGTGACCGAAAGAATGAGATCGCGGATACAAGCGGCCGAAATGAGTTTCCTCCGCAGGGTGGCTGGGCTCAGCCTTAGAGATAGGGTGAGGAGCTCAGACATCCGGAGGGAGCTCGGAGTAGAGCCGCTGCTCCTCCGCATCGAAAGGAGTCAGCTGAGGTGGTTCGGGCATCTGATTAGGATGCCCCCCGGGCGCCTCCCTTTGGAGGTTTTCCGGGCACGTCCAACTGGGAGGAGACCCCGGGGCAGACCCAGAACCCGCTGGAGAGATTATATATCTCGTCTGGCCTGGGAACGCCTCGGGATCCCCCAGGAGGAACTAGAGAGTGTGGCTGGGGAGAAGGAAGCCTGGGGGGCCCTGCTTAGCCGGCTGCCACCGCGACCCGAACCCGGATAAGCGGACGCGAATGGATGGATGGATGGAGGTTTAGCCCTAGTCCACACGTACACAGATGTATTTTTTCCACGTAAACTACATTTTATGTCACTTGATGGAAAAACTTGATTTCTTGGCTTGTAACCTTGGCTTGAGTTTTGGTTTCCGAACCCAGGCTCTGTGCCGTCTTCCCCCAGAAGTTTTGCTGTAACACAGTAAGACTGCTGGATCTGAGATGACAGTGGGATATGTCAGTGGCATTCATTTACATTTCTATTTCTATAAGTGTAAAATAAACAGTATTTATTTTACATGTATATTAATTCCAACTGATATTTGATGATCCTGGCAGTTCTAAATTGGAAGTTCTAAATTATCACTCGTCTCGACTACTGCAACTCTCTCTTGGCTGGACTCCGCGCCTCAACAATCAAGCCCTTACAACGCATCCAGAACGCAGCAGCACGCCTTGTGTTCAACCTACCTAAATTCTCCCATGTAACCCCCCTCTTCCGCGCCCTCCACTGGCTCCCAGTAATCGCTCGCGTTCGATTCAGGACACTGGTACTGACCTTCATGGCTGTCAATGGAACCACCACTAGCTACCTCCAAACATTAGTCAGACCCTATACCTCAGCCCGAGCACTCTGCTCGGCAACTTCTGCCAAACGACTGGTACCGCCTTCACTAAAAACAGCCAAACATCGCTCTTCCAAGTCCCAACTCTTCACGGTTCTGGCTCCGCAGTGGTGGAATGAGCTCCCGGCTCATGTCAGGACGGCCAGCTTCCGCAAGAGACTCAAGACCCACCTGTTCAGAGTTCACCTGGACTCTACATAACCCCCCCCCCAGCACTAACCTGCGTGTTTATATGTCTTAACACTTATTAATGGCACTTAGCATTGTTGTTCATTCTCAGATGTTGTATCATGCTTAGAATTGCACGCCTGCCCAGCTACTTATGCAGGCAACTTAGCAATTATGAAACTCGTTCTATTCGTCTCGTAAATAGGAATGCTCGAAAACAGCTCTATTCTTATCTTCAGGTACCACAGTGATATATTGCTGCCTCTCCTTCAACAAATGTACTCTTTGTAAGTCGCTTTGGATAAAAGCGTCTGCCAAATGCCCTAAATGTAAATGTAAGTAAATGTCATCTGTTAAATTGTTCACATGACAAAAACGTTTCATGGTAAGTAACCACGGCCAATCGAGCGGCTAGTGGTAGGATTTTGATGGCTGGTTTATTATCAATAAATCAAATGAAAATGATTCTTGAATATCTTCAAGGGTTAGATTAATAATACATATAATAACACCTTTCTCATCGATTCTGTTGTTCAGGAATGATCAGAACTTCAGACTGGTACTTATTCCAGCAGAAGTCCATGTCTGGTTTTGTAGTAGACCAGTTCATGACAGAATGCTTCAGTTGCTCGATGACGTGGAGGACAGTGCCATCCAGCTGGACAAGATGAAGAAAGGCTCCAGGATCTCCAGCATTGCTGGGAGCTCAGTTGGGGCCACAGGTGGGATCCTAATCATGACTGGTATATTTCTAGCCCCCGTTACAGCCGGGGTATCTCTGGGTGTGAGCCTGGGTGGGACGGCTCTGGGGATTACCAGTGGATTAAACAGTGCAATCACCACGATAACGGAGATGGCCGTCAACAAAGTCCAGCAGACGATAGCCAGTGAAGGCCTCCAGAGCTTCATGCAGGATATGAAGTGTATCCAGGAGTGTCTAGACGAGGTCGCCAACCAGAGGGAAGAGACATTGGGACAGGATTATGGGAATGATTTTGTGAGCGCAGCCAAGGTAGCTGGAAATGACTTTGATCTCGTGGTTTAAAAAAAACCCATACCCAACAGAATAACAAATGTTCATGCAATACATACAGTAAATACATGTAAGCAAAGTCAATGGAGGTGAGCATTCTGACACAAAGTGAAGTCAATTTATTTACTTTTACAATAGAGTAGAACATTGCCTTTGTGTGTTGCCACTTATACTGTCGGCCACAATCTGCAATAGCATATAATTTAAATCATTTAAATCATGCAGAGGAGAGACATTCATCTATCTCAGTTTAATCCCACAATAGGAGCCAGCCCAGGCAGTAATAAGTAAATGTTTAACTGTAGATCGTGAAGACTATCAGACTACTGATAACTACACATACAAGGAAGTAACCAAGTCTGATAGCTGCTCTGGGCCGATTCTGAGTCGCATGCAGCACAACAGAAATCCTCCTCTGCCACATTCCTGCTGTGACTTCATCTTCCGACTCCGTGGAGGCGAAAACGAAACTCAACATGTGACAGTTATTACATCAACAACGGGTATAATAAGCTGACTGCAGCCTACTGGCTGTGTGTTGAGCTGTCAAACAGAGGCTTACCTTTTAACTGTTCATATTGATTTCATTTTTGGGTGCAAATTCTAGCGAAAAAGAGGACACAAGATATCAAGCACGATGCCAAAAGAGAACATCCTCAGATATGTCTCACTTTCAGATATAACATTCAGCCAGCTTCTTGTTTTTTGGAATTAGACAAAAATGTTTTAGAACAAACAACACTTCCTTCCAATTGTCTTCGTGTCACCATTTAGTCTATGTGGTACTTTTTTTTGGTGGCATTAGAGGGAATGATTGTGAACATGTCCTGTTTGCTGTTTTCTTTTGACCAAATGTTCATTTTGTTCTTTATATTCAGACAAAAGACATTGGAGACGTTGCAGTCCTATGTCTCTGAGACACAGGACCACATTGACACCGTGACCAACTTCTGTAACAAAAAATCAAAATGGGTTCTTCAGAGGGAGACAGAATTGGACCTGATGAGAGACATCCAAGAAAGGGCGAGACTACTGAACGTTGGTATTGTCCATGTCGTCAACGCTACAGATAAAGGTAAAGCCATAGAGGAATTCTTTAGGAGTATGTGGCGTTCAGGAAGTAAACGCAAGGTGGTGGAGACAGAGCTGGCTACTGTGTTGAAAAACACCCTGAAAGGGGTGGAGGAGCTTACCTATTTCCTGGATGCGTTGGAGAAGCTAGCCTCCACGTCTCTGCATGTGTTCACGGGCGGAGACGAGGTTCTGAAGCTGTCTCTACATGGGATCAGCCTCCAAAGCGTTGTGGACAGCATCTCTGCGGCGAGGCTGGTCTGTCCTCTCCTCCTGCAGTTTAAGAGAGACGCCAGCGCCTTCTTCCATCCAAGCCTCCACAATGTGGCCGTCTTCGTGACTGAGTTGGACAGATACATTCGCACCACTGAGAAGCTCTGTACCATTGTGGAAAAGAGGTAGGCTGTCTGGGATCATTATCAGGCGATTACTTGACTGCAGATGTTTAACTAATAATTGGCACACACACATCACACACAATGCATGACACAATGTGATTCGTTCACAGCAGCACTACAACTGGCTTCGGGCACAGAAGAATCAATCCATTGGTTCACTTTGCTGAGGATGTAACGGATGAGGTCGTGCAAAGGATCCTTTCACATGTCATGACACTTGTTGTGATCAGGTAGGCATCACATCCATGAGCTCATATTAAGATTGGTCTCACAAATCAGACTTCATTATTGATCCACAGTTTTAGCCCTAGTCCACATGTACACGGGTGTATTTTTTCCACGTAAACTCAAAATGTAGGTCACTTGATGGGAAGACTTGTAAAACTTGATTTGGTTTCCGGACACAGGCTCTGTCTCGTCTTCCCCCAGACGTTTTGCTGTAACATAGTAAGACTGCTGGATCTGAGATGACACTGAGATATGTCAGTGGCATTCATTTATATTATTTATATTTATAATATTACCACTGATATGTGACAATCCTGGCAGTTCTAAATTGGAAGTCAATGTCATCTGTAGTTAAATTGTTCATATGACAAAAACGTTTCATGGTAAGTAACCACGGCAAATGTATCGAAAACTTAAGCGGTCAGCGGTAGGATTTTGATGGCTGGTTTATTGTCAAAAATCAAAGAAAAAGTATTCTTAAATATCTTAATTAAGTTATATTAATAGTACATATAGTAATACCTTTCTCATCGATTCTGTTGTTCAGGAATGATCAGAACTTCAGACTGGTGTACTTATTCCAGCAAAAGTCCATGTCTGGTTTTGTCAACCAGTTCAGCGACTGCCATGACAGAATGCTTCAGTTTCTTCATGATGTGGAGGACTGTGCCATCCAGCTGGACAAGATGAAGAAAGGCTCCAGGATCTCCAGCGTTGCTGGGAGCTCAGTGGGGGCCACTGGTGGCATCCTAACCATCATTGGTCTGGCTCTAGCCCCCGTTACAGCCGGGGTGTCCCTGGGTCTGGTCATGGGTGGGGTGGCTCTGGGGATTACCAGTGGAGTAAACAGTGCAGTCACCACGATAACAGAGGTGGTCGTCAACAAAGTCCAGCAGACGAGAGCCAGTGAAGGCCTCCAGAGCTTCATGCAGGATATGAAGAGTATCCAGGAGTGTTTAGATGAGGTCACCAACCAGAGGGAAGAGACATTGGGAGAGGATTATGGGAATGCTTTTGTGAGCGGAGCCAAGGTAGGTGGAAGTGTCGGCACCATTGGCAAAGGCATAGATGTCCTCGTGGACGGTCTTGAGGATGTAGGACAGGCAGCACTCAAAGGACCTGCTGCTCTGTCCAAGTCAGCCCGGGCTGGTTTCATCACTCTCAATGCCCTTTTCCTGGGTTTAGACATCTTTTTCATCTGCAAAGACAGCATCAGTTTGGCCAACGGGGACAAGAGTGAGGTCTCCGAGTTCCTCAGAGCCAGGGTGGCACTTTTGCGCTCAGAGATCAATGCGTGGCAAACGATGTGTAACTCACTGCATTGTGGAATGCCAGAGTCAGAATGGGGCCACAGTGCCCTGGAGCAGCCGTTGAACCTGTTGAAGGAGACCACAGAAGACCACATTGGTGTGCAGTCTGATGATCCAACGGAGAAGAAAATGAGCAAAAACAAATGTATCATCCAGTAGCACAGAAGATCTAGCGCCCACTAGTGCAGATGCTGATGGGTGAAACCCTTCTCATATTGTGTGTGTGAAAAGGTTGTCGCGATCTATTTGGTTGCACATGACTTAATCTTCCAATGAATACATAGACAACTGGATTGTCTTGTTTGAAAGGTAATGAAGATGTTTTATCATTTAATTGAAAATGTATATGAATATTACGATTAACTGTACCACAGAGTACCTGCAATGAAACATTCATCAACAATCATCTCTTTAGGATGAAACATATATACCAGTTGATGCCATCAGTGATAGACCATAAAATGTGTTCTCTGATTACATCTTAAAAAACAAACATGTCTATTTTGGAAATGTCGATAAAGGGTCGGGTTATAAATGAACAGAAACCACAAATGTGTTTTTTTTGTACATCCCCTCAACTAGGAGCAAATTGCTCAACATGTCTGTCCATCTAGCTGTTATCCAGCAAGGGGTTAACCTAGTAATCATGAGTGCTTGAAACTTGTTCTGTTAACCTTGCAATCATGAATGCTTGAATCTTATTAAATTCAAATCTTACTCTACTGTCAGCGATATACTGTTGTTTCACTCTTTTGACAAATGTACTATGTAGACACCACATACTGTAAGTGGATTTCCCAGGAATCATTCAAACCATGGACACAGGCAGTTGATGTTGAATGTTGAATAATGTGGTTTATTGTAAAGTTTAGTTGTAGAATGATTTGAATGGACAGAGCAGATGTAACAGTCAGCACCTTTGTTGATTCAAGGCGTACCTCTGCTAGGGGCGTGTCTCAGGGTGTATTCATCTGTTGGGTCAATATGATGTAACAGCAGCAATATGAAATACCAACACGTGAGAGGCTCCTTCCAGGCCATTGGCCAGATCTTCACCTAAACATCACTCTCAATGGAATAGACCGATTTATGGGAGTCCACCTCCAAATGTCTGTTTAATTTCACTCTGCCAAGTCCCAACTCTTCTGTTCTGGCACTGCACTGGTAAATGTGTCATTGGCCTGTTTTCCATCAATCAATTCCATCCATGTCAGTGACCTTTCCATTTGATTCCTGGGATTCCAGTTGATTAATTTGATTCAGAATTATATGAAAAAGTGGGTTCATTTGTACCAGCGTGTTCAGAAAACAAACTGGGAATTTGAAATCGAAATGTTAAAAAAACGAAATTCTGACAAATTGGAAAAGAAAAGAAAGATTAATATTTTTGCTCGAGATTTGGCCCTATCAAGTGGTTTTCAAAACAAAACATACCCAACAGAATAACGAATGTCAATACAATACATAAATACATGGAAGCAAAGTCAATGGAGGTGAACATTCTGACACAAAGTAAAGTCAGGTTATTACTTTTCATATAGAGTAGAACATTGTCTTTGTGTGTTGCCAATTGTATCATTGGCCACAATTTGCAATAGCATAACATTTTAATAATTAAAATCATGCAGAGGGGAGACATTCACCGATCTCAGTTTAATTCCAAATTAGGAGCCAGCCCAGGCTGTTACGCCCGTACACGAAAACAGAAAGCCAATGTGGTAAAACCAAATGAGGAGACGGACTCAGAATGTTGATAGTAAAAATCCACTAGGGTCTTTATTATATAATCAGGGAAATAAACTAGTAGGGATAATATGGTGCCTATATTAATATATAATATCTATAAATAATATATATATATCTATATATGTATCTAAGAAAATAGCTAACTATCCTAATTATAACTATGCATATATATATATATATATATATATATATATATATATCAACAACTATATATAAGTAATGAATATATATAAACTCCTCAAAAAAAGTTTGGAAACGTAATTTCGGTCGATTATTCCTCCCCTTTAATAATACCAATTGGTATTGTATTTTATATCGTTGGAAAGCCTCATTAGTCACCTTTACAACGAGGTACAACTTGTAAGGATCATGCATTCGTGGAATGAGCAACACAGCTAACCGTGTGGGTAGCGGCCCAAAAAAATGTGCCAAAATCCCCTGCAATATTCTTCTGTTGGTATTCACTCTCGTTTTGAGTTGCTTGGTGGATTGGATGATTGCAGTCACCCACAGTAATGAGGAAAAAACAACACATATTGGCCATTTTTACACTTTATTCATTTTACACTGTCAGGGACCTCAGTAGCGTGTGGAAGATCCATACGCAGTCACAACAGCTTGGCACCTCCTCCTCATGCTGGTCACTAGCCTGGTCACACACTGCTGTGGGATGGCATCCCATTCCTCAACCAGGATTTGCCGCAAGTCAGCCAACATGGTTGCGTTGGTCACTCTGGCACGTACAGCACGCCCAAGCTGTATCCGGGAGTGTCTAGACGAGGTCGCCAACCAGAGGGAAGAGACATTGGGACAGGATTATGGGAATGATTTTGTGAGCGGAGCCAAGGTAGCTGGAAATTACTTTGCCAATGCACCATTGGCAAAGGCATAGATGTCCTTGTGGACGGTCTTCCAGATGTAGGACAGGCAACACTCAAAGGACCTGCTGCTCTGTCCAAGTCAGCCCGGGCTGGTTTCATCACTCTTAATGCCCTTTTCCTGGGTTTAGACATCTTTACCATCTGCAAAGACAGCATCAGTTTGGCCAAAGGGGACAAGAGTGAGGTCTCCGAGTTCCTCAGAGCCAGGGTGGCACTTTTGCGCTCAGAGCTCAATGCATGGCAAACGATGTGTAACTCACTGCATTGTGGAATGCCAGAGTCAGAATGACGCCACAGTGCCCTGGAGCAGCCATTGAACCTCTTGAAGGAGACCACAGAAGACCACATTGGTGTGTAGTCTTATAATCCAACGGAGGAGGAAAGGAGCCAAAATAAATGTATCATCCACTTGCACAGAATATCTAGCACCCACTAGTGCAGATGCTGATGGGTGAAACCCTTCTCATATTGTGTTTGTGAAAAGGTTGTAGTGATCTATTTGGTTTGTGGCAGACGGCCACTGAAGGGCAGAGGAATGAGGGTGGACGACAGTCGGGGGGGCCGCAATTCCTCATTCGGCCCCCAGAGGGAGGCAAGGAGACTAGGAAGTGGAGAGAGGCAATCAGCCTCATGGGAAGTGGCTGCGCCTCGTTGGAGGAACTTGGCGGCAGCCAATCAAAGGCCTGGCTACAGGCAATAAATAGGAGAGGACCTGGGTGGTGTAAAAGGTCGAGAGAGTGGAAGAGAGTGAGGCGGAGACGGAGGCGGACGCGGAGGCGGACGAGGAGGCGGACGAGAGGCGGACGAGGAGGCGGACCAAGACCCTGTTTGGGAGACTACCAGAAGTGGCTGTGTGCCTTGACGTTCTGCCTGTCTGCGAACCCGAATTGTGTACCGACCCTTGCCTGCCTGACGACCCTCCCGCCTGCCTTGCCCTGGACCCCCTGAGACCACTTCCTGGTGTGATACTCCCTGCATACGGACGACGACGGTATTGGAATAACGGACTCAACACAATAAGAACCCTGCACTTTCCCTTCCCCTGTATAGTAAATAAAGCCTGTTTGTCCATGAAGGTTGGTGTGGAACGTTGATTTATTATATTCAGTCGTGGACACACTCCACCCTACAACGGAGTGTGCCACATATGGTGGAGAATGCGGGCAACTAAGAGGGACTGAACATAATAAATCAACCCCACCATGGACATGGAGGCCCTGTTAAATAAGTGGCAGTATGGCGACATGGACGACAATCCCCCTGTGGCGACGGGCCGGAAGAAGAAGGCTGCCAGGAAGCAGAGGGCTGAGGCTGCCGCCAGGGAGGGCCCACGGGTCCCGGAGAAAGAGAAAGAGGTCTCTCTCCAGGAGGAGGCCTCCCTGGCAAAGGACAAAATAAAGCAGCTCAGCCAGGAGCTGCAGAGGGAAAAGGAGAAGATGGGCCCGGTGGAGGCTATGATAAAGGAGCTGGGGGCCATGCAGGCTACAGCCCAGAGAAGGTACCAGGAGATGGAGGCCATGCAGCTCAAGGTAAGGGAGCAGCTGGATGGCTGGATCGGTCAGCTGCTGCTGGAGCGGCGGTAGCACGAGGCCACCCTGGAGGCCGCAGGCCAGCGAGAGAAGCAGGCCCGGCGGCAGACCAAAGCGCTCCAGGCCCAGCTGGTGGCTGAGCAAGCCCAGCGAGAGAGGCAGGCCCTGGAGCAGGCCGAAGAGCTCCAGGCCCAGCTGAAGGCCGCAGCCCAGCAGGAGGAGCAGGCCCGGAAGGAGGCCAAAGGGCTCCAGGCCCAGCTGAAGGCCGCAGGAGGAGCAGGCCCGGAAGGAGGCCAAAGAGCTCCAGGCCCAGCTGGCGGCCGCCGGCCAGCGAGAGCAGCAGGCCCTGGAGCAGGCCAAAGAGCTCCAGGCCCAGCTGACGGCCGCTGGGCCAAGAGAGCAGCAGGCCCTGGAGCAGGCTGAAGGGCTCCAGGCCCAGCTGACGGCGGAGCAAGCCCAGCGGAGGGCCGCTGGCCAACGAGAGCAGCAGGCACTGGAGCAGGCTGAAGGGCTCCAGGCCCAGCTGACGGCGGAGAAGGCCCAGCTGAAGGCCGCAGCCCAGCTGACGGTGGAGCAGACCAAAGAGCTCCAGGCCCAGCTGACGGCCGCCGGCCAAAGAGCAGCAGGCCCTGGAGCAGGCCGAAGAGCTCCAGGCCAAGCTGATGGCCGCTGGCCAACGAGAACAGCAGGCCCTGGAGCAGGCTAAAGAGCTCCAGGCCCAGCTGATGGCCGCAGGCCCTGGAGCAGGCCGAAGAACTCCAGGCCAAGCTGATGGCCGCTGGCCAACGAGAACAGCAGGCCCTGGAGCAGGCTAAAGAGCTCCAGGCCCAGCTGATGGCCGCAGGCCAAAGAGCAGCAGGCTGAAGGGCTCCAGGCCCAGCTGACGGCAGAGCAGGCCCTGCGAGCGACCGCAGGCCAGCGGGAGGAGCAGGCCCGGGAGCAGGCCATAGCGCTCCAGGCCCAGCTGACTGCAGAGCAGGCCCTGCGAGCGACCGCAGGCCAGCGGGAGGAGCAGGCCAGAGAGCTCCAGGCCCAGCTGAAGGCCGCAGGCCAGGAGAGCAGCAGGCCCTGGAGCAGGCGAAAGAGCTCCAGGCCCAGCTGACGGCGGAAGGCCAGCGAGAACAGCAGGCTCAAGGTCTCCAGGCCCAGCTGACGGCGGACCAGGCCCGGCTGAGGGCCACAGGCCCCGCTGAAGGCGCTGCAGCGGAGGATCCGGGCGGCGTCGGCGCGGCAGCGGAGGATCCGGGCGGCGTCGGCGCGGCAGCGGAGGATCCGGGAGGCGTCGGCGCGGCCGCTGCACTTTCCCTTCCCCTGTATAGTAAATAAAGCCTGTTTGTCCATAAAGGTTGGTGTGGAACGTTGATTTATTATATTCAGTCGTGGACACACTCCACCCTACAACGGAGTGCCACAGGTTGCACATGACTTAATCTTCCAATGAATACATGCACATCTGGATTGTGTTGTATGAAAGGTAATGACGATGTTTTATCATAATTAAAAATGAATATGAATATTATGATTAACTGTACCACAAACTACCTGCAATGAAACATTTATCAACAATCATCTATTTAGGATGAAAGATATATGCCCGTTGCCATCTCTGCCAACTCTTACATCTTAAAAAAAACAAACATGCTAGTCTTGTTACGGCTCGCCCGTCCTCGCCTCCACGTCCGCCCCTCTCCCCTCCCGCTACGCGCCCTTCGCGCTCCTCTGCGCGCCGCCTCGGACCGGGCATGCAGCGTTCCGGCTCCCCTGAGTTCCCCCTGGCTACCAGGCTCTCACGTTCCCCGTCCCCCGCCGGCCCTGTCCTCTCGGCAGGCTCCTCCCACTTCTCTCACCTCTCTGAGTCGGATCCCGACGTTCCCAGCACGTCGGCGCATGCGCAACGGCCTCTGCTCACCTGCTCGTCATTCCTAATCACCACACCTGTCCCTTGTCTGCAATCACCTTCAACCCTACAAGAACCTGGTCTGCACTCCACTCATCGCCAGATCTTACCATAAACTACCGGTGGTAACGTAGAGCCCTGAGCCTACCTTCTGCGCTAGCGATTGTAGTGCCTTATTCTCTCGCCAACTAAACTTCACGCAGTTGTTGTGCCAACCCTGTTTTTTTGCCTTACCTGTGATCATTATCCCTCACCCTCCTTCTCCTCGTCTCTCCAGCATCCCGGACCCCCTCTGCTGAGTCGTGCTAATCTGCCGAGCCCTCACCCTGTTCCACCTACAACCCTCTACAGCACATTGCCTTTATTTTGTGGCATCTCTTTTTGTGGCAACCCCTTTCTGTTACATTATTAAACCGCCCTCTGGGCTTGAACCTGAACTTACGCCTCCTCCATTGCTGTGCGCCTGGGTCTTACCCCCACACCCTAACAAGTCTGCTATTTTGAAAATGACCCTTCAACCCCTCATTTTGGGGTCGAAGGGTGGTGTGAGTAAATGCATGTGGACACAGCAGAAAAGACCAAATAAAATATTGATTGGAATTCTCCATTGGTATGTTCTCATTTGCCTCTTTGGCCACTTGGGCAATCTCACAGGTATAAATATGAATACACTACAGATGATATATACAGTATAAACAGTATATAAGAGTCCACTACAAATGTTCAGTGGCTGAAGGAAGATGTGTGGCGATCCAGGGTGAACTGGAGGAAGGTATGTGGGGGCGGGAGTGTCCAGTGGGTCCACTGGAGGCAGTGGTGGATGCCCAGGGGAGGGGGGCTGTTCCTGAACCTGCTGGTCTGGGAGAGTCCTGTGGTGGCTTTCAGGGAGGAGTTCAAACAGTCCATGGCTGGGGTGAGAAACATCACTTGTGCTGGACAGCCTCAAAGCAATTATGGGAATTATCGCAATTATGGGAAAAGTGCATAGACACAAAGAGAAAGACATGCCATGTTTAGAGGCTAATGAAAACAAATTGATAGAGTAAGATATTTTGTGTACCTTACTCAGGTACTTAGATACATGGTCTATCATACCCCAGTGTCATATTTGTCTGATGTTTTGAAACTGACGGGGGAGGGCTATAGCAATTATGGAAATATTGTGATGACACAGTGAGAGGTTAATAAGGTTAAGAGGTTCATAATAAAACGTCATATTATGCATATTATACACGTTCATATTCAATAGTAATATTCATACTATAAGTCATACAATTCTGCAGAAGGTACAATCACTTTTGTACTTTTTCATTTACAGTCCACCTTGGCCTGTTGTGTTTCTGATCTCCTCATACAGTAGCTTTTGTAGTAGTAGTATCCTATATATTCCATAGAAAACTGGACAATCAACCAAAATTGTTTGTTTTGTTATTCTGAATACAGAGCATTCGAACAGGTTAATCATTTTACAAATATCTCAACAAAGATCCTCTACAGTACAGGACAGAGATTCTAGTCACTAAATAGTGCCATCTACAGGACAAATAATGCAATTGCGGCCATTTAAGGTGGACCGGAAAATACGAATAAGGAGCCAACTTCAGCCTCATGTAATTTTGAGGTAGAAATAAATGTTCAGTCACAAGGTAGGCGCTGCAATCACTTTTGGGCAAGTGGGGAAACTATGATTCATGGGTTGTAGGCTTATTGCCGCTTTAAACATATTTAACGTGGTAAAAAGGATTGGATTGGTTATAATCTAGGGCACAGAGGTAATGAATATTGAGTATTATAAATGTACAAGTAAGTAAGGGCAGGTGCACATTTATAATACTCAATATTCATTACCTCTGGAGTCAGCATTACATTTGATATTTGTTGTCATTATTGTGTTATCGTCTCCGCTCCTCCCCCGTCCGCGTCCGCGTCCTGCTGTGACTTCATCTTCCGACTCCGTGGAAGCGAAAACGAAACTAAACACGTGACAGAGTTATTGCATCAACAATGGATATACGTGACCTGTTGAGCTGCGTGTGTTGAGTTGCGTGTTGAGCTGCGTGTGTTGAGCTGCGTGTTGAGCTGTCAAACTGAGGCTTAACTTTTAACTGTTGATATTCATGTTATTTTTGGGTGCAAATTCTAGCGAAAAAGAGCACACAAGAAATCTAGCACAATGCCGAACGAGAACAACCTCAGGTATGTCTCACTCTCAGATATAACATTCAGCCAGCTTCTTGTTTTTTGAATTAGACTAAAAAGTTTTAGAATAAACAACACTTGCTTCCAATTGTCTTCGTGTCACCATTTAGTCTAGGTGGTACTTTTTTTTGGTGGCATAAGAGGGAATGATTGTGAACATGTCCCGTTTGCTGTTTGCTTTTGACCAAATGTTCATTTTGTTCTTTATATTCAGACAAAATACATTGGAGATGTTGCAGTCCTACATCTCTGAGACACAGGACCACATTGACACCGTGAGCGACTTCTGTAACAGAAACTCAAAATGGGTTCTTCAGAGGGAGACAGAATTGGACCTTATGAGAGACATCCAAGAAAGGGCGAGACTACTGAATGTTGGTATTGGCCATGTCTTCAGTGCTACAGATAAAGGTAAAGCCATAGATGAATTCTTTGGGAGTATGTGGCGTTCAGGAAGTAAACGCAAGGTGGTGGAGACAGAGATGGCTACTGTGTTGAAAAACACACTGAGAGGGGTGGAGGAGCTTACCTATTTCCTGGATGCGTTGGAGAAGCTAGCCTCCACGTCTCTGCTCGTGTTCACGGGCGAAGACGAGGTTCTGAAGCTGTCTCTACATGGGATCAGCCTCCAAAGTGTTGCGGACAGCATCTCTGTGGCGCGGCTGGTCTGTCCTCTCCTCCTGCAGTTTAAGAGAGACGCCGGCGCCTTCTTCCGTCCAAGTCTCCACAATGTGGCCGTCTTCGTGACTGAGTTGGACAGATACATTCGCATCACTGAGAAGCTCTGTACCATTGTGGAAAAGAGGTAGGCTGTCTGGGATCATTATCAGGCAATTACTTGACTGCAGATGTTTAACTAATAATTTGCACACACACATCACACACAATGCATGACACAATGTGGTTTTGTTCACAGCAGCACTACAACTGGCTTCGGGCACAGAAGAATCAATCCATTGGTTCACTATGCTGAGGATGTAACGGATGAGGTCGTGCAAAGGATCCTTTCACATGTCATGACACTTGTTGTGATCAGGTAGGCATCACATCCTTGAGCTCATATTAAGATTGGTCTCACAAATCAGACTTGATTATTGATCCAAAGTTTTAGCCCTAGTCCACATGTACACGGGTGTATTTTTTCTACGTAAACTAAAAATGTAGGTCACTTGATGGGAAAACTTGATTTGGTTTCCGGACCCAGGCTCTGTGTCGTCTTCCCACAGAAGTTTTTCTATAACATAGTAAGACTTCTGGATCTGAGATGACACTGAGATATGTCAGTGGCATTCATTTATATTTATGTTTATAATATTACCACTGATATGTGACAATCCTGGCAGTTCTAAATTGGAAGTAAACGTCATCTGTAGTTAAATTGTTTACATGACAAAAACGTTTCATGGGAAGTAACCACAGCAATTTTATCGAAAACGTAAGCGGTCATCAGTAGGATTTTGATGGCTGGTTTATTGTCAATAAATAAAAAAATATATATTGTTGAATATGTTAATTAAGTTACAATAATATTACATATAATAATACCTTTGTCATCGATTCTGTTGTTCAGGAATGATCAGAACTTCAGATTGGTGTACTTATTCCAGCAAAAGTCCATATCTGGTTTTGTCGAGAAGTTCAGCGACTGCCATGACAGAATGCTTCAGTTTCTTGATGATGTGGAGGACAGTGCCATCCAGCTGGACAAGATGAAGAAAGGCTCCAGGATCTCCAACATTGCTGGGAGCTCAGTGGGGGCCACTGGTGGCATCTTAACCATCATTGGTCTGGCTCTAGCCCCCGTTACAGCCGGGGTGTCCCTGGGTCTGACCCTGGGTGGGGTTGCTCTGGGGATTACCAGTGGAGTAAACAGTGCAGTCACCATGATAACAGAAGTGGCCGTCAACAAAGCCCAACAGACGAGAGCCAGAGAAGGCCTCCAGAGCTTCATGCAGGATATGAAGAGTATCCAGGAGTGTCTAGACGAGGTCGCCAACCAGAGGGAAGAGACATTGGGAGAGGATTATGGGAATGCTTTTGTGAGCGGAGCCAAGGTAGCTGGAAGTGTCAGCACCATTAGCAAAGGCATAGATATCCTCGTGGACGGTCTTCCAGATGTAGGACAGGTTGCACTCAAAGGACCTGCTGCTCTGTCCAAGTCAGTCCGGGCTGCTTTCATCACTCTCAATGCCATTTTCCTGGGTTTAGACATCTTTATCATCTGCAAAGACAGTATCAGTTTGGCCAATGGGGACCAGAGTGAGGTCTCCGAGTTCCTCAGAGCCAGGGTGGCACTTTTGCGCTCAGAGCTCAATGCGTGGCAAACGATGTGTAACTCACTGCATTGTGGAATGCTAGAGTCAGAACGGGGCCACAGTGCCCTGGAGCAGCCATTGAAGCTGTTGAAGAAGACCACAGAAGACCACATTGGTGTGTAGTCTTATAATCCAACGGAGGAGGAAAGGAGCAAAAAGAAATGTATCATCCACTTGCACAGAATATCTAGCGGCCCCTAGTGCAGATGCTGATGGGTGAAACCCTTATATATATTGTGTGTGTGAAAAAGGTTGTAGTGATCTATTTGGTTGCACATGATGGGAGGGTTAACCGCGCAATCATGAGTGCTTGAAACTTCTTCTATTAACCTCGCAATAATGAATGCTTGAAATGCTTATTCAATTCAAATCTTACTCTACTGTCAGCGATATACTGTTGTTTCACCAATCGACCACTGATGATGTTTGAATGTTGAATTAATCTGGTTTTATTGTAAAGAAGATGATTTTGATGACTTGAATGCGACCAAGAGCAGATGGTAACAGTTAGCACCTTTGGTTGATATTAAGGTGTAATCTCCGCTAGGGGCGTGTCTCAGGGTGTTATTCGTCTGTTGGATCAATATGATGTAACACAGCAGCAATATGAAATACCAAGACTAGGGGAATGTGATTTGCCTGCATCCCAGGCCATTGGCCAGATCTTCACCTAAGACATTCAACTCTCAATGGAACTGACCACTTCCATGGGTGTCCACCTCCAAATCTCTGTTTAATTTCACTCTGCCAAGTCCCAACTCTTCTGTTCTGGCACTGGTAAATGTGTCATTCACCTGTTTTTCTATCAATCAAATTCCATGTCAGTGACCTTTCATCTTGATTTCTGGGATTCCATTTGATTAATTTGATTCAGAATTTATAGTTTGGAGAAAGAAAAGCAAAGATTAATCATTTTTGCTCGAGATTTGGCCCTAATCAAGTGGTTATTTCAAAACAAAACATACCCAACAGCAATAATACGAATTGTTAATACAACAGCATCAAATAGTGAAGCAAAGATCACATGGGAGGTGAACCATCTCTAGCACATAAGTAAAGTCCAGGTATTACATTTTCAGATATAGGTAGAACATTGCCTTTGATGTGTTGCCAACTATATTGAGGCCACAATTTGCAATTAGCCATAACATGGATTAACGTTAACCAGTTAAATCATGCAGAGGCGGACGACCACTTCACCGGGATCTCAGTCTTAATTCCGCAGAACTAGGAGCCAGCCCCAGAGCAAGTACAAATGATTTAAACTGTGGATCCGTAAAGACTATCATACTACTGTGAACTACACATAAAAGGAAGTAACCTGGGGAGTAGGACCAAAGGTATCTGTTACTATGCCTAATGCACTTTAACATCCATTGTATCTGTGTCACGTATACACATGACTATTCGTGCGCCTGCAGGAAAACATCCTACAGATATCTCCTACAAGCAATGATAAATCAAGAATACATTTAGACACCATATCTCACAAAATAGTAAGCTAATGACTGCTATTTAATCATAGATTTCATATCGTTAGCATTTGTAAAAATACTATTTTTTTACAAGCTGTTAAAATGTTGACCAATGATAATGATTCATTGGTCAAAACCTCCATTAACTATTTAATTTTTTAATTTTTAATTTTATTTTATTTTATACATTGTACAGTGGCTGAGGATGCCAACAGATCAATAGGCCTAATAGGCTATAAAGGTAGAATGATGACTTTGTGGACTATTTGTCATTAAAACAAACAACACACAAACACAACACACAAACACAACACACAACACACACAACACACAACACACAACACACAAACACAACACACAAACACAACACACAAACACAACACAACACACACACACAAACACAACCCAACACAACAACCACACACAAAAACACCACACAAACAACACAAAACACAACACACAAACACACACACAACCAACACACACACACACAACACACACAACACAACCCAACCAACCCACACACACACACCCAACACACCAACACACCAACACAACCCAACACACCAACACACACAACACACACACACACACCCAACCAACCCAACACAACCCAACCCACAACACAACACAACACAACACAACACCACCACACACACCCACAACACAATCTCCTTGTCTTGAGTACGAGAATATTGTCAACTCACTATTCTCTATCTCAAAACCTTTCGTGCTTTGTGGAACATGGTGTCTAGTGGCTTCGGTGGATCACTGTTTAAGCAGCTCTCACCTGGCTCCTCTGATGTTCAGCTGCCACCAATAGATACTGGAGGCCTGGAGGCGAGGACGAGCAAAACGGGCAGGAGACTGACTATACACCTGTCGTGCCCCCCTGCTATCTGCACCTACTCCATATGCGCCCCCCACCAGGTTAAGCACCCCCAGACGCCCTCACCGAACACACACCAACGCTGAATGGGTGTCGCGACGCAAAGCCTCTACCGGCACCCCCTGCTCTTAACTCGTACACTGTACCAACCTTAGCCCTGTTCCAAACAACTAAAATTTCAACACAGACAGACAGCGGTTTGATACCGACTGTGTCCCCGGACCTCCCTCCTGCCCAGACCCCCGGCCAACCCCCCCCCCCCCCGCCCCATCCCACCTGTGTCCTGCAGTTGGGGATCCCTGGAAAGCCACTTTATGTAGCGTGATGCATATAGCCACATAAGCCACTGCTATAGTGTGGTTTTATCACTTAAATTATCATATTTCCAAGGCTAAATGATAAATACAATTACTAGATTGACCACTTCCAGATCCTGTATAAGTGGTGCTTACCTGATAACAGCAAGTTGGTTCACATGATGAGTAATGGTTTTCAAGACATCCTCTGTTACACCCTCAGAAAACTCAATCTCTGGTGGTTTCACTTCTGTGTCCTCAAAGCCAGTTGTAGAGCTGTGAATGACATGGGGGCTCTGTCAATGTTATGCTTTGTCTGTGTGATTTGTTAATCAATGAATGCATGTCTCAAAGCCATTGCTTAATCATGATCCCAGACAGCCCACCTATCGCACATTAGCATACAGATGTTCTCAGTGGTGGAAATGTACTTGGTCAACTCCGCCACAAAGATGGCCACATTGTGGAGGCTCGGACGGAAGAAGGCGTTGGCATCTCTCTTAAAGCGCAGGAGGAAAGGACAGACCAGCCGCGCAGCAGAGATGCTGTCCTCAATGCTTTCATGGCTGATCCCATGCAGAGACAGCTTCAGAACCTCGTCTCCGCCCGTGAACACGTGCAGAGACGTGGAGGTTAGCTTCTCCACAGCATCCAGGAAGCCGCTAAGCTTCTCCATCCCGTCCACACTCTGCCCCAACACAGTAGCCAGCTCTGTCTCCAGCTGCTCACGCGTACTTCCGAAACGCAGCATGCCTCCCAAGTATTCACTTATGGCTTTACCTTTATCTGTAGCATTGAAAACATGGCCAATACCGACGTTCAGTTGGTTCGCCCTTTCTTGGATGTCCATCATCATGTCCAATTCTGTTTGCCTCTGGAGCGTCCATTTGGAGTTTCCGTGACAGAACTTGTTCACCGTGTCAATGTGGTCCAGTGTATCTGAGATGTACGACTGCAATATCTCCACTGCTTTCTCTCTGAGGAAAGAATAAAGATATGAATATTGTTTCAGCAATGTTGTTATTGCTCAGCAATAGGCGAAGAGACAGTTTTCTTGGTTTAAAACAAGACAATTCATTTGAACAAGACTATTAAACATTTAAACGTTTCATGGTCAATTTGCCCAAATTCAATGTAGGGTAAGATCGAGGAAGATAATGAATGTTATTTACCTTCCTCCAGACAAGGGTTCTCTCAGCTTCTGTTCTTTATTTTTCTTCCAATTGAACATGTTTTTTGTTGAATTCTTAAAGAAGAGATAACCTTTATGCGTGATAGAGCGACAGTAAGTGTGTCTTTAGTTTGTCCTGCAGCTGCATTAATGGGTTTTGCCTTTGTTTCCTTCCCTTGATACAAGGGTAATAAATGTCTGTTTAAGATTATGGCTGTAAAATTGCAGAAGGTTGCAAAATCACTTTCAATTACTCGTAAACATTTTGCACATTACACATGACAAAATTCTATGGCAAACTGTCTGTCAATGTTTAATCTGATACAATTGAATTCCATAAAAAATGGTGGGTGCTGTGCGATAGCAGGGCCGGGGAGTGGTGGGGTGTCGGTGTGAGGCGGGTTACATATCATCTATTCTCTACTAGCTAATAATGAGGAATTCCATTTTATTTTATCTATTTCATTTTGTAATGACAAATAGTCCACAAATGTCATCATTGCCACCTTTATAGCCTATTAGGCCCTCATTAGATACTGTTATAGGCATTTTCCTGACAGCACTTGTACACATGTATTAAAATAAAATTAAAAATAACCATTAAAAAAATCTAATAAGGTAATGGAGGCTTTTTAGACAATGAATCTATATATTCATTGGCGTCACATTTTAACAGCTGTTGCCTTAAAAAACATTTGTTATTTTTTTACACACATGGCTACGATACTTGAAATACTCATGATATCAATTAAGCACAGTCATTATGGCACAATTATCTACT
>PIJE02000517.1:289892-302392 GCA_002895965.2 Coryphaenoides rupestris | reverse complement strand
ATTAAACTTGTAACTGTGAATGCTTGAAACCAGCTCTATTCTTATCTTTATGTACCACAGTGATATATTGCTGTCTCCTTCAACAAATGTACTCTTTGTAAGTCATCTGCCAAATGCCCTAAATGTAAATGTAAATGTAAATGTGAATTTTTAACCCCGCAGCGTGTCCCGAGGGCTGGTTTGGCACGAACTGCTCCTCCCCCTCTAAGTGTAAGAACGGGGCCAGTTGCGATCCGACCAATGGGAGCTGCCGCTGTCCACCGGGGGTCAGCGGTGACCTCTGCCAGGACGGTGAGTTCACCACAGGACAGGACAGCAGAGGTCAAGAGGTCATCAACGTGAGGGTCAGGAAACCCGTCATGGACCATTAGCAACAGAGATGTGTTCAGGGTGGTGGTGTGCGTGTATGGAGCTTGTTTCCATTGTAATCACTCCAAAGTGGAAGTGTGATTATATTCCAGTTGTCTCAATATGTTCTCATCGTTAAATTGTTAGGATTTGGGATTCCTTCTCTCTGTGTAACGTCTCTGAGTGGGCTGATGGCCGACAGGAAAATAAAGCCAGTGGTTTGAGCTGTCTGTGTGAATGTGTGTGTGTGTGTGTGTGTGTGTGTGTGTGTGTGTGTGTGTGTGTGTGTGTGTGTGTGTGCGTGTGTGTGCAGGCTGTCCAAAGGGCTTCTATGGGAAGCAGTGCCACAAGAAGTGTAACTGTGCTAACAACGGGCGGTGCCACCGGACCTACGGGGCGTGTCTGTGTGAGCCCGGTCTGTACGGCCGTTTCTGCCACCTGCGTAAGTCCTACACACAACTATATTAACACTTTTTATCCAGAGTGACCTCCAGTGACTCCGGACCCTAGGTCATTAAGGAGCAGGCTGGTCACAAGGAGGTAGGCTGTGGACATCCTGGGGATCGAACCCGAAACCTTTCCGGCTAGCCACTATGCTATCGCTACCCCAACTTCGTCAAACTGTACAAAATGGCCCGGAAGGGTTCCTGTGTATGTTGTGTATTTTAATATATTTAATATTGTTAGATCCGTCGGTTAGCCTCCTCTAACGGAGGTGATGCGAAACCTGTTGTCCAGTAACGGTTGTTAACGGTTGTCGTGGGGGAGACTCGTCTAGCCCCTAACTACCTTATCGTCCGAACGTCTACCCCGCTTGCTTCAGTGCCACGGCCCAATGCATAACCCTGGCTCTGAGCCACAGCTCCCGATCACGTTCGTTATGGCAGCTCTCCCCTGGGATCCGGGCTCTTGTTGATTTGCTAGGAAATATTTCAAGGCTTGGATACATCTAGCCCTCGGGATATGTTTTATATAAGGGGACCAAAGTGACCTCTTAGAACCATGTGTTATCATAAACACTCTTGAATCTTTTTACCTTCGGCAATGATCAAATGTCCACAAGGATCTATTCATCAATTACTTGATAATTTGTATTGCAGGAATCTAGCAATGCATAGCAAATAAATTGGCGAAACACATTATAATACTAGTAATATGATTAGATGTGTTAGGGTGTGTTGAGGTAAGACCCAGGCGCACAGCAATGGAGGAGGCGTAATTAAGAACACAAAGGGGATTGCCACAAAAGGATGCCACAAAATAATAGAGACAGGGTGAGGACTCTGCGGGTTGGCTCTAGGGCGGGGGGGGAATGTGTGGGTGCCCACAGATTAAGTTGTCTCTTGTGACGCAGTTCTTTATCGCCTCAGTAACATATAATGCAACATAATTATAATTCTGAACGTTTACAATAACCCCACATCACCCTTCATTCTCCTACTATCACATATATATGATTATTATTCAGATATATTGTGTATTATTCATAATTATTTTGTGTTTTATAATCATTCCATTCAAAACGGCCAAGACAAACATCCTGCTTATATCTGAAGGGTCTGCCAAATAGCTCAATATAAATGTATACATCCTCCCTCGACCTAAAGATCAATGTCTTTGTCCAGACAGAAGCTCAATGGGGTCCCAGGACTCTTGTTCAGACAGGTCCTGTGTTCAGGCAATATGACACACACTGAAACACACTGATATGTACAGATTGTGGCAAGAAAATCTAATCAATAAATAAATGCATCGTAATAAAAAAACCAAAAAACCAAAAGTATATAAGGATAATGAATACATCCTGGTGTGTTCTGTGTCGTCCCCAGCGTGTCCCAGGTGGGCGTTCGGTCCAGGCTGCTCCGAAGAGTGCCGGTGCGTCCAGAAGAACACCTTGGAGTGCCACCGTCGCCATGGCACCTGTGTGTGCAAACCCGGTTACCAGGGCAACACGTGCAGCCAAGGTAAGCTGTGCTCCACGGAGAAACGGAAGATCAGGATCTGTCCTTGGCTCACTGTTCCTTGGGGTAACGTGTGTGTGTGTGTGTGTGTGTCTGTGTGTGTGTGTGTCTGTGTGTGTGTGTGTGTGTGTGTGTCTCCAGAATGCATGCCAGGTTCCTACGGCGCCGGCTGTGAGAAGAAGTGCTCCTGTCCCCCAGGTGTGTCCTGCCATCACGTGACCGGAGAGTGCCAGCGGAAATGCCCCCCCGGTCGTCGTGGTGATGACTGCGATCAAGGTGTGTTGTTGTTGTTGTGCAGATGCCAGGATTCACACACACGGGCTGCACGATCATGACAGTAATGACGATTGAGATTATGTTCCCCGAATTGTGATTATTAATTGCAATGAACAGATTATGGATTAAATGTGCCCAATCTGGAAACCACATCACATTGTTTCATGTCATGTATTCAGCGGACACACAAGATTCTAGCGCCCATAACGGCAATGTCTGTGATTCATTATTAGAACGTATTACTGAGTACAAAACAAATACAAAATCTGTCATTTTATTTTATTTCCGTTTCATAAATTTTATTTTTAATCCATTAATTGAAACGTTCCCAATTAGCTAATGGCAGAGGCCAAAACTCAACTTAGATTAATTTGCTATTAATTGCGAAGCCCCTCACATAGTGATATCTGTAAAATATTTGTCATGTAAATGTAATGTTAATATCTTATCTCCTGCTGTGGCTTACTAACGGTGATGCTGTGTGGTGATTGCAGTGTGCCCGGAGGGGAGGTTCGGGACTGGCTGCAGCCAGGCCTGTAACTGTTCTGGTGCCCCGTGTGAGGCGGCGATGGGGCAGTGCCAGTGTCCAGCCGGGACCTCCGGGAAACACTGCCAGGACCGTGAGTCTTACCAGCTACTGAAGGAGGGTGTTTCGTATGCTTTGAGGGTAAAATGAAGGTCATATAGTTGTGAATTCGTTATCTGAATGGTGGCTGGTATTTATTTAGCATTTACCCGACACAATATATATTATTATATTCTACTCATTCCACGTCTACACTCACTTCACCAAGCAGAGAGTGTGTGTACTATATGTGTGTGTGTGTGTGTTACCGAACATAACTGAAGCTAAGCTCTCTGTGTGTGTGTGTGTGTGTCAGTGTGTGCGGAGGGCTCCTGGGGTCCAGCCTGCAGCGAGAAGTGTCCAGCCTGCCAAAACGGCGGCGTCTGCGACAAACACAACGGCTCCTGCGCCTGTCCACCGGGCTTCACCGGCACACTCTGCCAGGACTGTGAGTCATAACCCTCATCTGTGTGTATGTGTGTGTGTGTGTGTGTGTGTGTGTGTGTTTAACAACATCAAACAACATCAACAACATCAACTACAGTGGTCGTTATTACCGCATGTTATTGTCGCGTTAACGTTGAGACAGGGTGGAACAGATTGTTCTATAAAGTGTTACTAGTGTTAGGCAGCCGTGTCCAATTACCGGTTGGGTTAAGTGTTGTGGTGATGGTTGGTGCTGTGTCCATGTGTGCTGCCAGGTGTGTCCACCCCCCTCCCCCCCCCACTGCGTTTTTCGCCGACCATTGAAGTGTGCTCAGTGTGTTCCGTTTGGCTCGGGGGTCACGACAGGTCGCACCAGGTCAGCCCTCCAGATGGTCTTCCAAAAGACAAACATTCTCCGTACGAGGACTCAATAACGAATGCAACGCTCTCCACTGTTGTGTGTATTGTTGTAAGCCAGGTACAACGGAACAAATAGAAGGGTATGGGTATTTTTGTGACTTATGTCTCCAGGATCACACAGAGCAAACTCATGGCAATCAACCCCCCCCCCCCCCCCCCCCCCCCCCACTCCCCCACACACACACACACACACACACACACACACACACACACACACACGATGACAAGCCCTAATATAGCGCTGCAGCTGTTAGCCAATAGCAAGCCTCCCTGAAGCACGTGTCACTCAAGCACATGTCGGCTTGTTTTGTTTTTCTGGATGCAGATGAATATGAAGATGAGAAGAAGATTTTTTTTTGCAGTCGTGGTTCCCTCCGGTAGCTCGCCAACAGTGTGTCTCTGGGGCGTTTCTGATGAATAATTAATAACAATGAGCACTTTTTGTTGTGTGTGTGTGTGTGTGTGTTTCCCAGCGTGTCCAGCCGGGCGGTTCGGTCAGGGCTGCCTGCTGAAGTGTGTGTGTGAGAACGGCGCGCGCTGCCACCCGGTGGCCGGCCGCTGCAGCTGCGCCGCAGGCTGGACGGGACACAACTGCAGGAAAGGTAGAGCAGAGTTGATTATTCTATTAGGCTTATACACTTTACATGTATTATTCTATTGTTTTCATTCTTATGTTGTTGTTACTTTTGAGCAAACTCTGGCACAACAATTTCCTTCGGGATTAATAAAGTTCTATCTTACCTTGTCATATCTCACTTAGTTAGTTAGTTAATTAGTTAGATAGTTAGTTAGTTAGATAGTTAGTTAGTTAGTTCATTAGTTAGTTAATTAGATAATTAAATAGTTAGTTTGTTAGGTAGTTAGTTAGTTAGCTAGCAGATGCTTTATGCTTTGTAACTCAGATACATGTCATTCAAGAGTAAAGTAAACCAGGAACCATTTAACCATTTAACAGGGAAACTTCCGCTCCCAGGAGATTGGAAAATGCAATCTGATGCAAAAAAAAACAACTTTTAGAAAATAAGATTCAAGATTCAAGAACGTTAATCGTCACATACACAAACAGGATGTGCAGTGAAATGAAAAAGTGGCGATGCCCAGCTTAATGTGCAACAGAACAATAAAAATAACCACACCATTTATAGTCTTTACTGTACATGTTTTGTATGTAATTCCACATTTGTTGCAATATAATAATCAAGTAGGCATATCAACAACAGGGCAATATAACAAATTTAGTATCAAGTTATGTGCATGGGAGTGGGTCTGGTGAGGTCAGAGTTCACAGTCCTGATGGCCTGCGGAAAGAAACTCCATTTTAGTCTCCCTGTTCTAGCAGCGTGACTGCGGAGGCGATTGCCTGACCGCAGAAGTTGGAACAGTTTGTTGTTGTTGGGGTGCTGAGGATCCTTCATGATTCTGCACAGGCAGTATTGAACCAGCCAGTCAGACATATGTAACAGAACATATGAAAGAGTACGGTGTATAATGCTCTGTGTGTGTGTGTGTGTGTGTGTGTGTGTGTGTGTGTGTGTGTGTGTGTGTGTGTGTGTGCTGCTGTGCCTGGCATCTTGCTGTCTGGCTCCCTGTATATGTTCATGTGTGTGTGTACATATGTTTGTTTGTTTTTTGGGTCATTTATTTTTAAATGACCCAGCCCCAGAGCCTCATCAGCCTGACTCGGAACCACTGATAAAAAACTTTTGCAACGCCATAGAGCTCAATGTATACATTTACATTTAGGGCATTTGTCAGACGCTTTTATCCAAAGCGACTTACAAAGAGTACATTTGTTGGGAGAGGCAGCAATATATCACTGTGGTACCTGAAGATAAGAATAGAGCTGTTTTCGAGCATTCATATTTACGAGACGAATAGAAAGAGTTTCATAATTGCCAAGTTGCCTGAAGTTGCGCTTGCATATTTATAGAACTGAGGTTTCATAATTGCCAAGTTGCCTGCATAAGTAGCTGGGCAGGCGTGCAATTCTAAGCATGATACAACATCTGAGAACGAACAACAATGCTAAGTGCCATTAATAAGTGTTAAGACATATAAACGTATACGGCTCTATGCGGGGCCAACACTTGACAGTATTGAGGTTACGTCACCGTGAACGCCCCCTCGAAGTAAAACGCTGATTGGTTCGTCATCCGCGACCCCCCTCGCTGCGTTACATCCGCATTGTTCGGCAGCGCAACACAGACAGACACACAGAGTACACGCTCAGCCCCGCCGTCCAGCGGCTATTGACGTGATACGGCGCACCGTGTCACTCGGCAGGTATTTGCACACCCAAGGTCGCTTCGTGACGTTGGGTCCGATGTTGTATTTATCGAAGACGAAAACGACCACGTTTTAAATGATTGGCGATAGCGATCGCTTGGGAGGAGGAGGGGGGGAGGATAAGCCCCGCCCCGTTCGTCTGCCTCCGCCAATCAGATGAGGGCAGGGAGGAGTAAAGCGCAAGGACTGCTGTTTTTGTTTTACTGTTCTGGCCCCAAAACAATGATTCTGTCGTGTACAAAGTCGCTGCCACGGAAATAGGTGAAAAAAACTAAACGCCAAAAAAAACAAAACGGTCGCTTTTCAAAGAGTTTTTTTTGACAACATTTCTTGAAGACCCAAATATGGTGACGCTGTCATCCGTGGTCAGACCCCTCGCCCGTCGTCTGCTCCACCGACAGCTGCTGTCCAGACACGGCGAGAGTCAGCGACTTGTCCCGAGCTGGGCATTTGGTACACCTGGACACGGAGATTGGCAAATTCATCAATCACTCAGGAGACAAATGACATACATTGCAAATACGTGCTGTCCCAGAGTGAGTAGACACGGTTCCGTTTACACCTTTTAAATAAAACTAAAACTAAAACGAGGTACGAGTAGCGTCACTGCTGTGCGCCATTGTTGCGATATCTGCTCTATCCCCCCAGTGCATCATCAAAAAGCTAAACGTCAAATGCCATATGGCTGCCATGCCTGCAGACGGTTGGTGTTGTGTTTGTTGTTTGTGTTTGTGTTTTTGTTTTTGTTTTTGTTTTTGTGTTGTGTTGTGTTGACCGTGCGCGGAAATAATGGACCGGATTTTTCGTCGAACTGGATCGAGACCATGAGCCCCACGGGCTGTCTGCGAAATCCAGGCGCCAGGCTTTCCATTTTTCCTGAGAAATTTCAAGCAATTTCCTCATATTTTATAGACAAATACAGACACGCCTGTCTCGGTCTCTACACACCAAACAGATACACGCACACACACACACACACACACACACACACACACACACACACACACAGACACACACACAACCACACACAACCACACACACACCACACACACACACACACACACACACACACACACACACACACCATACACACACACACCACACACACACACGATACACACACACACACGCCACACACACACACACACAACACACATATTTACAGATTATGTTTATATATTCATTTCACACAACCCAAACGTACAATGAATGAATTTGATTTGATTGTTGGAGAACAGTTATAGAGAACGAATTGCGAGGCTGCCTATATATGACCTACTCCTTTTAATTGAACTACGACTTATGTTACTCCCGTCCCGGCCAGGGCCCCCGTCTTTATGGGTCACTTCACTGTTATGTTGGCTGACTGGAGATACAGTCGGTACAAAAACAACACGCAGGTGGTGAACACCCATAGAAAACCTGCCCTGCCACTTAGATGATCCTGGCTCACCCCGGTCTCTCTAAACCGCAATCACTCAGTTTGGATGCCAACCACGCTGCATCTGGGAGATTAGGGCCGCTTTAGGCATCTGTTTTATGAAAGGATGAGAAAGTATAAAAAAAAAACAAAAAAACAGATGACTAAAGAACATAACCAGGGCGTGGTGCTGTTGTCTACCATTTGCACTTACATCGTCGTTGCATCAGGTTCATGAAGGCAAAGGTCTTTCATAGGTCGCGCCGATGTTTGCACACTATTTCACAGTGTAGTGCTCTTTTGGTCTTTAGGCTTTTATCAGCATACAAGGCTGATAATAAAATATACGTATCACTAAGCCTATAGAATTAATATGCTAGGCCTTAGTACATTATAACTCATTAACTAACAATGAAATGACTTTGGGGGATGGACAACATAGATTATCACGTGACAAAATCGTGCTTGTCTGCAAAGCAACAAAGCATGTCTTTTCCTGGGGAGGGACTTAATGCGACAACTTCCTAAGGACGTATCACGTACAATATACATCGATCTTGTTGTCTGTCGTCTGGCAAAGCAAAAAGTTATATCGTTTGTTTTACAGCCACACGCAACAGAACGCACACACGCACACAATGCACACATCTAACGTCTCTTAGACCAAAGACACCAAATGGTTTTATGGTTTCAACATTGTGTGTGATAGTCGCTTGAGCGTAAATAAGGTACCATCGGCAACGACGTATCAAAGCCATTCCGATGGCCGCTACTTACTCACGGTGCCTGGTAGAAACAGATCCTCCCGTCCGAGACGTCTGGAGGAGGTGAGGGTGCGTCTTCAAGGCGTCTAATGAGGCGCTGCAGTCACGTTATGTTTGCTAGTTAGACGGGCAGTCAGTACACAGAGTTGGGATACTGTGCCAAGATGTGACCACATGGAGGGGGAAAAAAAAAAAATGTCATTGAATTGAGAAAGGCTCAGCTGTCCCAACTCGAGCTCCAACTGTTATATGGTTGAATTAAATTACAACTGCTTTGACAAGTTCATTGGGAAGTCTGTTGAAACAAACAAAATTAGGTTATTATTATTATTTTTCATCACAGAAACAAAAGGGTTGAAGAAATGTCACTATTTCTTTCTTTATTTTTTTGGTCCAGTACATTTTATTTGTATAGCCCTTAATCACAGTTCCTGTCTCAAAGAGCTTAGAGCGTGTGTAGAGTGTAGTGGTTCAGTTAAGGCGGCTATAAGTGTGTGCTGCGTGTGTGCGCACGACACGGCACAGCAAAGTTGGCACCGACCTTCTGCGTACATTTGTGTACACAGTGACACCAACTGCAAGCCATAAACACATCTGTTTGTTCATTATTCCACTTACATGAGAATGTCTCAAAGTACATAAGGCCTCTCAGAGAGCTGTGTCTGCCGCACAAAACCGCCACGCATGTTGGATGTTTTAGCGTGGGTGTGTTGAGGGGGTTCTGTGAGTCCAAGTTGTTTTCCAGTCAGACCTGTTTATACAAAGGCTTTTGTTTTGTTATGTCGGAAAATAAGGGACGCAAATAGAAACCGAGTCTCGGTTAATAGTTTTTCTTTCTCAAGAGTCAAGGAATTGCATGGATTAGCCAGAGTTTATTCTGCGGCTGGCTTGAAAGGGATGCCTTGTTTTTTCGTGGACGGAGGGGCTGTACACACTTGACCCCTCGGAGTCAAAGCCCAGTAAAGCGGTTCCCAAGGGCTTGGTGCTGACCTACTTTTGCGTTTTATTCTTTTATTTTTGTTGATACTTGTGGGTTTTTTTGTTGGGAGAAATGTTTGAATGAGAAGGCGTAGAGGATAATTGGAGGGGTTGACCGGTCATAGGCCCCGGGTGGCTTTTTGTGACCCGGCCCTGTTCCAGCTCAAGCTCTCTCTCCACCCCCTGCTGGTTGCACTGGTCGAGGAGGAGGAGGAGGAGGAGGAGACAGAGGAGGAGGTGGAGGGGGGCGGGCCACGACATTCCGTTTGTCACACTCAGCACAGCCGGCCCACATTTCTGGCTTTTCTGTAATTTCCTTTTCGGAAAGTGGAGGAGGTAATAGAAGGAAGTAGAAGAGAGCTCACATGTTCCTTTTCTGCCATTTCTCTGAAACCTGGGTTTGAGGAAAGAAGAGCCGGCGCGGCCGGGACACGACTTGGGCTCAACAGTTAACATTTAGTCTTTTTTTTTGTTTTTTTACTTGTGTGTGTGTGTACAAAAAATATATATATTATATATATTTTTTTTTGTGTGTATCCTTTTAAAATGGACTGCTTTAGAAAGATGCAGGACGCAGGAGGGCACTGCATGAAAAGTAGGTGTCAGCATTCTTCTTCTTCTCTTGCCTCTTGTCTGTCTGTGGTCACCAAATGGTTTTAGCTGCTTGAACATTTCTATATTTTCTCCCCCTTTTTCATTCTCCTTTTCTACTGTTGTCTTGTTTGTTTGTTTCTTCTTAATTCTCTCTCTCTCTCTATCTCTGCATCTCTCTCTCTCTCTCTCTCTCTCTCTCTCTGCATCTCTCTCTCTCCTCCAGTGCATCCCATGTGGCAGGAGCCGCTGGCCATCCCCGGGGGAGACCGCCAGTCGCCCATCGACATCGTGGTGCGGAAGAGCCTGTTCGACCCGCAGCTGAAGCCCCTGGTGCCCGCGTACGACCCCCAGACCTGCCAGCAGATCTGGAACAACGGCTACTCCTTCCTGGTGGAGTACGACGACACCACCGACAAGTCCAGTAAGAGACGCCGCCGCCGGCTCCATGAGTGAGGGGCCGCTGTTGACAACAGACTCACACATGCTTCTGCTGGAGTTTGGCCAGGCGGACGTTGCATGGTCATGGAATTTCCCTTCTTAGCACACGTTGTACCCCTTAGTAAAAGGTCTTTTTGTGTACATATGTGTAATCTGTATTTAATATTCTGCCGTATTTACTTTGGCGTTGCTATAGTATCGAGTGAGTCATTTTGAAACCGAGGCGAGAAAGTATTTATTTTCTTGTTTTTTTTCGCAAAAGAAGAACGGCCTCCTTGGCAAACTGTTCCAAATCTCCAAAGGAGCACAATAAATAGCCCTATGTTGCGGTCCAGCACCGTAAGCTGCCACGTGGAAGTGATGACCTGTGGTCACATGACCGCCGTTGTGTCATGTGACTCTGACCTCAGCCCCTGATACACTATGGGGCACTCGGGTCTAGGTATTTTATAGCCCAGGGGGCATAATTATTGGGCTTCTACACTGAAGCCCTGAATTAGCCAGAGTAAAAAAGGAAAGCTATCACAATCTTGTTTTTATGACATAATCACAGGCTATTCCCTACAAACGTTGCTAATCTAAAATTGCCCAAGCAAGTACTAAAAATGTCTGGGGGGAAAACGTGTGTTTAGTTTTACTTGGCAGTGAATCAATCAAAGTAATGTCCCACAGAAATGCAGTAGTGGCCGAACAACCAAGAAATCATATTGACTGTCCTCATATATCAGCGTTGTTTAGTTTATTAGCACGCTTGTTGATAATCAGAGGAAACGCTTTATGGGGCCATTAGTCAGCTCCTGTAAACATGCTATCTTTGATATTGTTTGGCTACTGGTTGTATTTACTTTCTAGGTCAGTGTTACACCCTGGACCACTGGTTTATACCGTACATTGGATTTTTGGGTAACTCATGTCATTGGGCAATAAGTTGGCACCAGGTCTCACTGTAGTAACACCCCTGGTATAGGAACATGGTATTGTTACAGTGGGTGAGGTAATAATTAAATTGGTAAAAATTCAACCAACTCTAACCGGTTATATAGCCTATCATCTCTTTAAGTAATCATCAGCCACATTGTGGAGGTTGTTTTCCTCATAGCGACCGGGTTCGATTCCTGCCAGTGGTCCTCCTATGCTACATCATAAATGGTAAATGGTAAATGGATTGCATTTATATAGCGCTTTTATCCAAAGTGCTTTACAGTTGCCTCACATTCACCCATTCATACACCGACGGCGGTGCCAACCATGCAAGGTAACAACCAACAGGTCAGGAGCAGTAGGGTTACACCAACAGGTCAGGAGCAGTTAGGGTTAGGTGGCGTCTTGCTCAGGGACACCTCGACACTTAGCTAGGTGGAGCTCAGGGATCGTATATGTATGTACGGTGTATACACACCAAAAAAGTCAGAGTAAATCCAAATGGTTTCAGAATGACTGAATACAAGGGTTTTTTGTTTTCTTGTTTTCTCACTTCCCACTTCCTCCTGGCACCGCGCAGCGCTGAAAGGGGGGCCCCTGGAAGACCAGTTCCGGCTCTGTCAGTTCCATTTCCACTGGGGGGAGAGCAACGCCTGGGGGTCCGAGCACACGGTGGACCGGAAGCTGTTCCCTGCAGAGGTATGAGATGGCCCTGGACTGCAGCTCCACTGAATATCTACACTGTAAAAATATATATCATATTAATTATTCATTACGTGTTGTGTATCACTACATTAACTTCTGGGGTACGATTGATCTCTTGCCCTTTCCAGTACATACCCTTCTTGTCCCAGGAACACAATAACATAACAATGTAATGACGAATTATTATTATTATTATTATTATTATTATTATTATTATTTCTTGGTGGCTGGTTTCACTAAAAAGAGTTCCACCTTCTGGGCCGTAATTGACAGATAAAACCACACATTTTCCTTTGTATCCCAGCTGTATATTACGTTTAATGTATTTAATTGAATGCTGGCAAAGGTTGACACGTAAACCTCTCCGCCCTGCTTCTTTGAGTGTCAGTGTCAGCATT